>MKEJ01029947.1:0-11629 GCA_001753735.1 Embelia ribes
CAATCTGGTGTACCGGTACACTACTAGGTACCGTTACTCCTCCTGCTATACCGGCCTCCAGTATGCCCTGAATCTCCCTATCTTTTGTCATCAACCTGGTGTAAGGGTACATCAATTTGGTGTAATGGTACACCATTGAGTACCGTTACACGATTTTGGTGTGACGATTTCCAGTGTGCCCAGAGTCCACTTCTTCTTCTCGTTAGCCTGATGTAACGGACACCAACATTGGTGTACCAGTACACCACTGTGTACTATTACATCACTGGATGTAACGGCTTCCAGAGAGCTCCAATTTGATAAAAGGGGTTTGTGTACCGTTACATGAGTTTGGTGTACCGGTACACCACTGTGTAATGGCATACCCCTCAGTGTACCGGCACTCTGACATAACAATATCCTCTCACTAACAACCAACCAATGAACCCCGCAGTCGTAGCGGCAAAAACTATCATCACGACATATAATACATATTAACAATATTATATTATTATATATAATATTATTAAAATGCGAAAATTTCCATTTGAATTTCCGGGACGTTGCACGTTGTACCTTGGGACTCATTAATAGTGCAGGCCAGAAGAAGCATGTCAGTGGCGAACAAGTTGAGTTTGAGGGGATATAGACTTTTGTGGTCTCGTATAAAATTTTGTGGTAAATTTAATTGAAAGTTTGTAATTTATTTTTTTCATTACAGTTAATTGTGATTTAAATATCAGTTGATGAAATAAAATATATGTTATTTTTAATTTATTATTGTTGTTAATGTATTTAAAAATTGTTATTTAATTACATCTGCAACTGCCCGTGTAAATTTATTTTGTGTGGAAGAAAAGAAAAAGGGGGAAGGGAATGAAAAGCAAGATAATGAGAGACGTTATTATGCCAGTTCCCATCAAACATAACTCACTTGAATATCTTTTTTTATTTGCGCAAAAGTGTATAAATTAGAAAAAGAAGGAAAACAAAGAGAAAATGGACCACAGCTTCTCAAGATTTCATATGGTAACGGATACATACATACAAACACATCATACTAGTGATGTGGGCCTATAACTTCATCAGTTTCTTTCACGTGCTATCCAAATAATTGTAGTATAAAAATTCCAAGTTTTGTACGTACATGCGATAATTGTTTCTATGCAATAATTTTTTTCCTTGTAATTTATAAAAATTATTATATTTTCAAAATAAATTATTAAAAATAAAAAATAATTTATTATTAATATTTTAAATTTATTATTAATGATAATTAATTGTAGTAAATTGCCTTTCGCTTATAATAACATTGTTTTCAAAATAAAGTAATTTCTTAAAAAAAACTCGGACAATTTGCGAGAAAAATATTTATTGCATTGTGAGCAAATCCGTCATAGTGATGGAAGTGATCTGTCTACAGTTTTTTTTTTTTTTTTTTAGAAAGTATTATATTTTCAGGATAAATTATTACAAATTGAGAACAAATTATTTCAAGTATTTTTAATTTATTTTTAAGTAAAAAATAGTGGTAGCAAATTGTCCTCAATTTATAATAAACTTGTCCTCAAAAACAATAATTTGTTAAAAAAAAATCCATATACATGACAAGAAAAAAATATTTCTTGAATTAAGATCCGATAGTGATATCAAATTTTATACCATCTTGTATCATAATTTGTTACATATTTCACATTTTGTCTTCTTGTCCAAAAATAATTGCCTATTTTTATCATGGAATTATTCAATGATTGTAAAATTAATTTTTTACCGATATTGTCCTTATAAAATCACAAAAAACAAAAATTAAAAACAGGTTAATAGGGATATCTTTGGTCCTTTCTGCTACATTTAAAATTGTAAATGTCATCTGATTAAATTGAAAAATTATTTGTGGACTATAGGAGTAATTAATATTGTATCCTTTATATAATCTTAAAATTTTTAAGAGGCAAAATATACAGATATATCAACACTAAACTCGAAGTGTGAACCATTTGTCCTTTAGTTTGAACTTAAAAGTAACGGATGGCTTTGCAATTATAAAAAGGAAAATGTAACCAATTTTTCAAACAAATCAAAAGAAAAAATGCACAAAAAAATCGGATAAAGCTTTGTGAAGTGGGCCCTTCGCAAATACTTTCCCAAAAATTTGTGCAACTAAAAGATTAATAATTACAATTTGCTCCATGAGGTTTCTTATAATTTCAAAATATCCCTCATGATTTCTGTATTTACACCATCCCCTGGGAAGTTAACATATACATTGCACTTCACCCCTAAAGTTTTTGGTGGCAAGATGAAAGTTACTCAAATGACAATAATAACTTATAAACTTACCACGATACCCTTTAACTAGCACTCATTTATAGTTTTTAAAAATCTTATAAATTGATTGTATATATGTTCAATATTTTTCTTAAAATATACTCCCTACGCCCAAAAATTATTCGCACAGTTTCATTTTTAGGCTGCCAAAATTATTTGGACATTTTCTAGTTTGGTATATTTCAATTGGGGAAAGTACTATTTTATACCAAAATTCTGTTTGCTTTCATATAGTTTCAAACATAACACTAATAATCCTAAAGTTTGCAACGCGACAGTCTCGGGCCCCAAAGATCAATCAAAGCCGCATATTTCATCCTTTTTATGAGTGGGTCTGTGGGTGCGTTTCTTATTCAAAATGTGAGAACTATTACTTTTTAAATTTGAACTATGGGGACCAAATAGATTTTTAGATGAAACTATGTCGATCCTTAGTGTAATTAGCTCATTCTCTAGGGATGAAGCGCTGTACTGGCTGTGAACCTTAGGTTTCTTGTGGACTATGCAATCTCATATTTATAACTCACAAGCAAACTCTATTCCAAGCCACAACCAGAGAGAGAGAGAGAGAGAGAGAGAGAGAGAGTGAGTAGGTGGGTGTGTTGCTTTCAAACAATGGGCTATCGCTTTGATTGGACCCGGGGGGTCGGCTTGTCAGTAGTGTCAGATAGAATATATATCCGAGGCCTCATAATTTTTATAAATATGCACATATTTAATCTCAATTTGAAAAATCAGCCATGTTGGTACCCTCATTTGCTTTGATTATTTCGCTTAGGACTGGAAACAGACCCCCCACTATATTTATTTAAAAGTAAAAAATTTCAGAAAAGACCCCACACCTCAAATAACTTTGTACCTGGCCCTACCAACTAGGGGTGGAGATAGATATAAGTTAAAGCGTTACATAATATAACGATTACATTAGGCCCCACCACAAATGATTGTTGGATCTGTCAATCATATACTATTATCAATCAAAATTAATAAACTGCGGATCATCATATATATTGCCCACAGAGAAAAATTAGGAGCATTATAATGATCCGGCTAATCTAGTGTGAGAATCAAAACTCTTAACGTTTTAATTTAGTATTAAATCAATTGGAATAACTTTAAACATAAATTATGCCAATGGTGTTTCATCATTTAATCATATTTAACACAAACATTGTCGTTTTGTCCGAAGTGAAGGACCTATAAACACTATATATGAGTAAATAGTGGAAGAACCTTTCAAAACAACTTAATTTTCATGTTAAGTCGAATATAAGAAACAAAAGAAGATATGTGGACTGAATATAGACTCTAGGTAAAAACTCCATTTATGTAACACTAGAGGCTCTTATAATTTCATTAGTTTCATTCATATTTGGAATAGAGGTATAAGTAGAGAGATATGGAGAAATAACTTGTTTAAATACCATGAATAACAAAACTTACTGCTTTCGAGTTAAGACAGAACATTACATGTGCAAGGCTGATAGGTAATTAGGGAATGACAAAAAAGGAAAATCAAACAAATCTTGCATAATATTACTCAAAATCAAATTGTTTGAAAAATCATAGTATTTAGAGGCGGATCCAANNAAATAAAAAATTCTATAATAAAAATTTTAACCCCTTGAAATTGGATTTTATAGGACTCAAATTTTAGGGATTGATATTCAAGGTAACATTTTCCTAGACCATAATGGTACCATTGGCATATAATTTTACCCATCCAAAGCCCATGTAATCTCTACAAAGTACATAGACCAAGAAAGTCAATAGTTTTACCCAATGAATATTTTAACCGGCTGTTAAAAGCTCCACTCACACCACTAGTCCATGGTCAATATTAAAAGTTTCACAACAAAATTAAAGGTGGTTTAAATTTTAAGCTGATGGTCTCCATACTTTCACTACAAATATAACTGATCCACATAGTTTAAATTGCAATAATAATAATCTCCATAGTTTGGATAATATGATTGATTGGTCTCTAGAATGAAAAAAAAAACAAAAACATATTAGGTCCTTTTATAATTTTTTCTTATTCATAAAATCTAAATTGATACTTGGAGGAGACAATAGCAACAATAGTGATCCTAAAAGTATATTATTGTTAATTTAATTTTTATATTTCAAAGAATTTTGCGTTCAGAAAAAATAAATGTTAATGTTTCAATTGAAATTATGGGAAGCAAATTGAATTTCGGTTGAAATTATGAATGCTGATATTAACCCCAAAAATAGAAAATAAGAAAAACTGAAAAGAAAATAGAAAAAGAAACTGACGGTTCCTGCACTTCAATGCAGAAAAAGAAAAAAAAAAAAAGAGAGAAGGGGGAAAAAGCACACTTGCTTTTATACTGGCGTAAGTGTTACTTTAATGTTGTGAGGGGGATGAAAAAATATAATTTTAAATAAAATTTTAAATATATATGCTAAATTCTAGTATTTTTGTGTTCCAAAATTTACTTCACACAATTATAAAACTAAAAATAAAATATTAGGGGCCTATTTCTGAAATAAAAAAGCAGAGAATAATCACTTTGCCTCATCCTCACGGGGTCCCAAACGGCACGAGGGTCAGTTAGCCCACTTCCCACGCTCCCCGAAAAATAATATTATTATATTATTCTCTCACATATACATACATAAATAAATAATGAGAATTTGAAAAAATAATTCAGATGAATATCTATAGTGTTTCCTTTTGAGGAACAGATGAGACAGTGCACAAGGGCTTCAGAACCAAGAAACATTTGGATAAAATCAAAATCTAACACGCACGGTCACCATATCCATTTCCTGTAAAATTTATTTTTACCTCTAAAATATTGCAACTAGGAGAAAACTCTAACAGTAGTATATATTTATTTTCCTACCAATTAAACCATAAATAAGGGGTAACTCTAATAATTTCGTTTTTTTTCCATTACCACTATTTTATTACAAAATTAAGAACATAAGACCATTTCATAGGTTTCACTCCTTACATACCCTTTTTAACAAAAAAAACCAAAGGGATGAAAATTAAACCAAAAAGGGATTTTATCATAATTCCATTGGATTGGATTAAACCCAAAAACTCCGCCTTCATTTGTTGTTAGCTATTTTTTACTTATATATTTTTATATATTTCTTTTAACAAAAAGACCTCCTGAAAATAGAAAAACAAAATTTCTCAGGGCTTCTCCCTCAGCAGGCAAGCTAATCCGGTGACTACAACCTTTGATCCTTTCTCACAGCTCTTCGGCTTGATCTCCGGTGGCTGCCACATGGACCCCAACCCCGATTCAGCCGAAGCCGCCAGTTCATCAACCGACAACACCGCCTCCTCCCGAAAAAGCAGGGCCAAGTCTCCGCACTCGCTCTCACTCTGCGACTCACCGGTTTTTGCCTCCGGAGCTTGAACCTCCCCATTAGAGGAGGCAATAGCAACGTCTTGAACGGTAGCTCTCGTGTGGGGAGACAGCCATTTGGCACGCATGTACTCAGCCTTGCGCCAGGGTGGGATGTGCATCCCCTTCTTCTTCAGGCTCTGCTTCGCAGCATCGGAAACGATCGAGACAATCTGGTGGAGGCGATCTGGGCTGCCCACAAAGACGTGCGGTAGGGATTGGAGGATCGATTTGTAGCTCGACGTGGATCGAGCTATCTCAAACTCCGATCTGAAATCGACGTCAATGATCACTCTCTCTTTGCCTCCATCCACCATCACATCTATGTACTCGTAATCCCCTGTGAAACCATACACACAAGCATTGGACTGTTAGATTAACTAATTCGTTACATAATTTATGTCCCAATCTATAGGATATAAGTAGATTGGCGAGTGAATCAAATCAATATACTATTATAACATAAGTCCAGTTTAGGACTAAAACCGGTCTATACACTTTCCATTAAAAAGCCCTCTAGTAGGAAAGGAACAAACTTAATATAAATAATTCATAGATTTAATTACCGATGTGAAATATACTTCAACTCGGTCTCACATAAGATTATCAAATACCAATATAGTAAGAGAAATTTGGGAAATCGAAGGAGAACTATTTATATACTAGCTTAATACTTGTAATCATGTTCGAGGAGGAAACAAAAAAAAAAAAAGAAATGAGTATTCATTATGCAAGAAGTTAAGACATTCATTTTTCTAATAATTAAAATTTGACAATAAAAATTGAAAGTTTCATATCAAGCTACTCCCAAAATCAATAAACATTGTGCTAAAAAACACTCCATCATCTACCTTCTAATTCCAAAAATTGAAACTTTTGACAAAATTAAAATACTTTATTGATTTTTTTTCCCCCTTAAAAGAATGTATACAATTCAAGTTACTCACAAAATCAAGTAACAGTGAGCTAAAAAATTCTCCATCCTCCTAATCCAATTGGAACTTTGAACAAAATTAAGCACTGCAATTAATTTTTCTTAAAAAGAATGTATGCAATTCAAGTCACTCATAAAAATTAACATTGTGATCACGAAATCTATATCCTCCTAATTCCATATACAACACACACAGACAGAGATATACAAATATATATATATATATATATAGTGAATGGATCATGAGACAAAAATTTTTACAAAAAATCTTACAAATTTTATTACCCGTTAGACTTAAAGCGATTAACGGTCAGAATATATTCTATTTTTCTATTTTCTCTATATTTTTTCTGATATATCTTAGCCGTTGGATAGTTTTAGATTCAATACACAACAAATTTTTTTATTCATAATCTCTTTCCATATATATAAATATATGTAGAGAGATATATTACCGGCAGGAAGAGAGGGGGATTTGTCCCAATGGGATTTGCATATGGAAGCATCGTAACCCAAAAGCGCCAATCCAACGGTGACAATTTGATTAAGCTCATCCTTTCGCTTGCAAGTTTTGTTCTTCTCTATGATCATCGATGTGTCTGCTAACAGGTCCCTCTCGCTCTTACTCCCACATTGAATCAGACCCTAAAGTAAAATCAAATTCCAAAAATTAACCCTTAATTTAACAATTAGCATTTAAATTAAATCCAAATGACGTAATTATTTCCTGCCAAAACACAGGGATACATCCACCCAAATAAGTTCAAACATTTAAAAAAAAAATTAGCTGACAATGCCTTGTTTACTTTCTTAAAATTGTAAATATGTGTCTGTTACCGCAATTAAAATTATAAGTATTTGAGCCTTGGGCCATAAAAATATAATTTTGTAGAAGTTTAAATTTCGTTTTAATTTTTTTTTTTTTTTGCAGAAAAATATATTTTCTTTCTAATTTACAATATTTACAAATATTTTTCACCACTCCAAATGTTAATTTTTTTTTTTTTAACAAAATATATTATAATATTTTTAATTATTATATTACTAAAAAATATATTTTTACACTTCCAACAAAAAATCATACTTTCTTACTTTTAATTAATTAACATGCAACCAAACGAACAATTTTTAAAGCAAAAAAAAAAAATATTTAGTGCCTCGTTTAATTTCAAATTTGAATAGAAATATTACAGGAATTATTTTAAATTTTCTTGAAATCTTGAGCATTCACGCCAGCCTTTCCACGAGGGAAATGAGAAAATGGTGAGAAATTATGTATATCTATTCTTTCTATTTTTCAAAAAAATAAAATTAAAATGAAAAAGTGACTTTTCAAACAAGAATATTACTATTAACCTTTTATTAAAAATAATTTCTTTCTCGTCATTATATAAACCACACATTAACCTATTCGAATTTTTTTTAAAAAAAATTTATATTATCAAATTACTTGTGCATAAAGTTAATTTTAGAAAAGACTGAAAAGTGATCAATTTTTAATTTATAAGAGAAATAAATTTATAAAAAATGATATTTAAAAATTTAATCAGAAAAGCTGAAGTTCATAGATCTCTGAATGCAAACTTAGACATTTTTATTCCACCAATTAAAACTATTAAAGGGTAATAATAGTAATAACTACTACCTTGAGCGTATCAGACCAATGAGTAGACAAATTGATCACAGCCGAGTCACCGAGCTCGTTGAACTCATCGTCCGAGCTCTCGTAATTGTTCCCGTTAAAGCAGCCGCACCGGCTCCAGCTTAGCTTTGGCTTCTCGCTACTGTCCTCCATGAAGCTCTGTACCATCTTATCCAACCCTATCGAGCTCGGCTCCAACTCAGCTTTCTCAGCAGACGAAACCCGAAACTGGCGGTCGAAGAGCCTCTTGAGCCGGGACTTCACAACCAGCTTCGCAGGCGTGTCACCGACCAAGTCGGTGTCCAGCGGCTGAATCTTCATTGGAAAAGGCATCGGAACTCTCTCTCTCTCTCTCTCTCTGGTTTCGGAAAGACTCCTTAATTATCCTCCGCAAACACCGTCGGCTAAATCAATAGCTGTCTCGGAGCTTCACTGTAAGTAACAAATGCTAACTCGGATCGGGAGACAATTAATACAATATGATTAGTTTTCTTCTAATTTCTCTCTCTCTCTCTCTCTATTCTCTCTGGGAGGAGAAGGCGGTGGTGCGTGGGGAGGAAATGGTTGCCGGAGAGATTTTTTCGACGGTCGCCGGCGGTGGTGGGGAGGAGATAAGAGTGAAGTGATGAGGAATTAATTGATTATTTATTTATATTTAATTTATTTATTTAAATAAACTTCAAATTTATTTATTTAAATAAAACTTCAAAATGAAAAATGAGAGATTATTTTATTTGGTTGTGTTTTTGGATTGGGGTGTAGAGGGATTTTATAGGATTGGGGATGAATGAGAGGAGTTGATTTGGCGCAGCAGCGGTGCCACGTCATTAGTTTTGTGTCGCATCATGTGAAAAATGTGGATCCAATGTTACTGCTGCTCACCGTACACTGCAATACTGTTTTTCGTTTTTGAGTTGCATAATTCAAATTTAATAGTCTAAAATTTTGTAATTTAAAGAAACAAATAATGCTATAGCAAAAATTTGAATCGTTGAATTTAAATTTTTTGGCTCAAAAGCGAGAAACAGCATCTTGCTGCTCACTCTGAACACAATGAACCCTGGATCGGAAAAATGTAGCTCCAATTTTTCATCATTGATGTCACAATAAAAAAAAAAATTGGAAATTTATGTGTCCTTTAAAGTAAATAAGTAGCTGATGGAGTTTTACAAAATGTATACCTCTAAATAATTTGTGGTATAGATCAATTGGAAGTGAATAAGAGTGAAAATACTAATATCATACAAAAATGAGAAAATATGCCAATTGAAGAGTGTATATCTAGTAATGGGTCGGATATACGCTCCCCGATAGTGAATACCTAGATATGCGATCTAGGGATGAGTCGTTTGAAGGTCCTTTTTCAGTTTCGCTTCAGTACCTAAAAGTATAGACATGAGAATTGTTCAATGACTTTCCGATACTTAAGTTAATAAGGGATTGGATGAGATATTAAAGGCAGTAATAAAGGAATTAGCTAAGTGTTAAATGTAGAGAGAGAGTCACTTTTTTCACATGTCTTTTCAACTGACTCATGACAGCTTTTATAATGCACAGTATATGTATAACTGTCAAATAATATTTACTTTATTGGTCCCTAATTTTTTTATCAATCAAGGTGTGTAGCGGGTAGTTTGGTATAACTGTAGTATCAATCCCCGTAAATTATTGTAGATGTACAAACATAGATGTATCAATAATATATATATTATTATGTATGTATGAGCAGCAGTCATCGCTAGAAGAAATTTCACTTTTGGGAACCGAAACTTTTGTAAAACGGCACAACAAATTATCCGCTTCAGAAAGCACAAGTAAAATAGCGACAAAACAAAATCCAACCAATACGGACCAAGACTTGGATAGCTATTTGAGATCTATTTCTGCTTCTTCTTTTTTTTTAAATTATACCAAGTTGTTTTTGGTAAAATAGTAAAACATATGCGTTTAGAGTTTGTTGCTTTTTTTTAACGATATTTTTGCAAGCAACCTTAATATTTTAAATATTAAAAAATTATAATATGGGCAAATTACCCATTGGCAAACCAAAATATAGGATCGAGTTGATATATCAACCAAAAAATTAGTTGAGTTGATACACAATTATTTTAGTACTTCCGTCATGGATTCTGTTAGAGTTAGGAGTAGTTTGGTTCTCAGAAAATGTTTTCCGTTAGTTTTTTTATTGGGTCCCTCTAGTTTCAATTTGTATACTTTTAGGCACATATTTTAAATATAAAACATACAAGTGACTAATATAATTTCTATTTGGTACCAATAGTTTTAATTGCTACATTTTTTATCAAATATTTTAAATAACATATAAATAATTAAGATAAGTTGCATATGGATATTATTATCACTGCATATAGCCATATATATAAGTATTACTACCATCATTACCTAAATATATAGGTATTAAAATTTCTTGTTTCCTGGATTTTCCCATTCAGTCTATTTTGTTTCCCATTGAAGACGGGGAAATTGAAGACGAACGAATGGACCACATGGACGAAAACGAACCCCCCGATGTCTATGTCCCCACTGAGAAAGGTGGCAGAGACTATACAAACGAGGTACACATGCATACAGACACAAATATAACTTTATTGTCTTTGTTATGATGCTATAAATATTATTGCCTTGCGTATCAGCAGCATCAAGAAATTTCACTTCCAGGGATGGAAATTTTTGCGAAAAATAGGAGCTAACTTTGATGATTTTATTAAACGGTTTGAAGTATAATTGTTTAGTGGTATTTAATCATTTCCCTGAAAAATATACTTTTCACTGGTTATAGAACTTTTATAGACATGTCGCGGTTAACCGGTCTCAAGGTGTAACAAATTATCCGCTCAAGAAAGAAGGAAAATTGCAACAACAAAAATCCCACCAAAACAGACAAGGACTTAATAAACTAAACAAGTAAATATGCTAATCAAACATGAAAAGAAAACAATACCGAAAATATGTTGGGGATACCAAACTAGTTACTGTGATTTCTATATTAATTCATATCAGAATAGCAATAAATATCCCGAGCACCACCCTGATATTGAGGATTTTACCCTAGTAATTTACTGGAGTGTGGAGCTTGAAATAATATACATTAGCCCTCACCACCGCGGATCAAACTCTACGCTGAATTGGCAGAAGTCACAAGGGCGCAGAGCCGCCCAGCCCGTAAGGTGGGCAATTTACGTATTGATTTATTTAAGATTGCGTCTCTAGTATTAATATATCTTTTTTAATAATTGTTATAAGGCCCCACATTTTGAAAGCACTGTAATATGTTTGTATAGACAATGAATGATGTAACATTTTCCACGTCAGTAAAGATAC
Organism: Embelia ribes; assembly: GCA_001753735.1. NCBI lineage: Eukaryota > Viridiplantae > Streptophyta > Magnoliopsida > Ericales > Primulaceae > Embelia > Embelia ribes. The sequence continues at coordinate 11,615 of MKEJ01029947.1, forward strand.
AACTATTGCTATCAT
>MKEJ01029972.1:0-12527 GCA_001753735.1 Embelia ribes
AAGGGCTTTTTAGAGGTACTTTTTATTATTCCATTTTTTCTTTGTATGCATGTATTTTTTCTTTTATTATTACTACTCATTAGGAACCTGAAAATTTAAGATTGTTCATATTAGCTAAGCATTGTTTTTTTACATTGCTGATTCGATTTTGTTCTATTTAGTTGTTCCAAGAATTACTTGATATGTTTTGGTGCTAAGAAAGATTTTGCCTTGGGTTTTTTTAAATAATTTATCACCTGCATCGCTTGCATATTTCATAATAAATATTATTCTATTGTAGAAAATATATCGAGTATATACTTATTTGTTTGTTGTGGTTGACAAGTGGATTCTTATGATATATAATTTTTGCCTTTCATAGTCTGCTAAGTATTATAAAAGAAATGGAAGAATAAAAAATATTGCTAAGAAAAAAAAAAAAATTCGGTGCTACGGTTGTAACAACATGATAATATAATGTACTAATATGGTTTTGGATAAGTAATAATATATTTGTCTTCATCAGCTGAGGTAGTGTTATTTCTTCTAGCACAAACTTTTTATATTTATATATTTAAATTTAGTAATCAAAAATAATTTTCACACCCTTAACTCAATAAAAAAAAAATAAAGCCACGCGCATGGTACAATAAAAGGGCAAAGAAACTGAAGGGAAAAATACGAGAAGAGGGGGGTTGCTCGGCGGGTCGAATAGATTATTTGATTTTTAAATATGTGATTGGCATTAAAAAAAATTGATTCTTTATAAAACTTAATTAAAAAAAATTAATTTAATTTTAAAATAAATATGGAATGAGCATCACGGCCGCCTGATATCACGCCTTCCCCGTGTAAAACATTGTTTGCTCTTTCATTAGTCAACTCCTAGGGTCGGATCATATATAACAAATTTCAATATTGCCAAAAAATGGCTTATTAAAATATTATTAAAATAATAATAATAATAATAATATTTATTATTATTATTATTATTATTATTATTATTATTATTATTATTATTATTATTATTTATCTATCCCTACTCTAAATTGTATTTTCCCGTCTCTGGTTGCTCATTTATACTTAGAAAGTTTCTCAAATCAACCGCAAATAGTACAATTTATGGAAAGTAAGAAAAAAATAATTAGGGGATAAATTATAAACATCCTACACTAACTAAAAAACTTAATGGATTACATCCAAATACTAAAACTAACATACTTTATGAACCAACATGGTTTGCATAGTTAAATTTTTTAGTCCTCCGTACTAACTAGTCATCTAATAATAAGAATATATAATAACCAAATTATATTATTTCTAAAATAATAAATAAGGTGTATTAAAATTTTCAATTCCGAGTGATGTAATCTTTTTGTTCCTTTCTTTTATACTTGTAGGAATATTATTACAAACTCAAACAATTAAGTCCTTCAAAATTTTTGGTAAGCCAAATTTTATTATTTTTAAAAAAATTATGTTCTTTTATTGTTCATTTTAAGTACTTAAAAACTTGCATCATTTATGACTTTAGTTTTTCCTTTTCATTTAAAAAGTGCATTTTTAGGAAGAAAGAGTTCAAAATATTCAAATGCATTTTCACTTTTAAGGGGAAAAAAAGAAGGAAACTTTAGGACTATCAAATTAACCTTCGCAATGACTATAAAAAAAAATAAAAAAATTAATCTTTGTAATTATCTTTCATATTTTTTATAATATTTTTCATCACTTACAACAAAAATCAAATACATTCTCTCTTTTTACCGAATACATACGAAATTATTACAAACTCATCAACAATAAGCTCAAATATTTACTATAGAATAGTTCTTTTTCACTAAGCATTGAAAACACGCTCTAACATTTAAACAATCCATTTTAAAAAGTCCCATTATTTTAATCTTTTACATTTGCAGAGGACTTACTTCATATCCCTTTCACACGTTAAATAATATTTTAATAAATTTTATAACTTTTCTCCTATTACATGATAATTTTAACTCAATATTATCAAATTATTGTAGTCAAAAAGTCCATACAAACAAGAAAATTAATGGCAAATAAACATAAAACACTAGCAACATACGTATATCACCATTAAAAGGGTCTATATATATATATATATATATATATGTATGTATGTATATCTACATACGATCCTCCGGCCGGGTTTGTGGAATAGCATTAAATGGTTTGCAATCTCACGGTGTGTACGGTCAAAGCAGCCGGCTGTTAGACTACCATTAAAGCGCATCTCACTTTGGCCCCACGCGATCTCCACGCGCTTGGACTCCCTCACGAGTTGTATTCACAACAAAAACGTTTCTTTTTCCCCTCCAATTTTTTGAAACAATAAAAATGAAAACATTTTTCAAATTTCTTTGATTCCCTTTTTGACAAAAACCCGTTTCAATCTATATGTACTGTTTACAATATTAGTACATTTTAGAGCATTTGCAGCAGATTGGCTAAATTTTAAATTTTTCTTGAAATATGAATATTTCATATTGGTTAAAATCTTCTCCATTTTTGCTATTTCTATTGCGTTCAAATGAAAGAGAGAAATTTTGGCATAAACCAATTTGTACAAAAATTGTATAAATACCAATAACAATGTGACAAGTAAGACAACAATTTAATTTTTTATTATTTTTTTAAAGACAGTATTAAATCTCTTTTTCCTATTCAGCAATCTATTTGTCACATTATGATAAATGTTTGTACCATTTTAGTTCTATCTGATTTGTACTAAAACTCATTTTCTACGTATACAAATATCTGTACACTGTTTTTTTTTTTTTTTGGAAATTATCTGTACACTGTTTTCTTTCCTCCATGTTTTCTAATCTCCCTCTATTATCTTGTCTTTTTCTCATTATCCATTTTATGCCTCTTTTCTTCTTTTTTAACTTTAAAGTCGTCCAACCAATTTTTACATCATATATACCGTAATCATTTAAATTTAAACTCATTCAAATATCTATCCCTGTTTTTGCATGGTAACTATTAACTCGTCAAACATAAAATATACTTCAATATGGTGTACATACTAACATTTAAATTTAATAATTTTGTATTAAAACTAACAAAATAATATTTGGTTATCAATATTAATTTTAGATATATTTACTATTAATAAAAATAATAATAAAGAAATATAAAATATAACTAAGATTATAGTCATTAGTTAAAATAGCTAATTTGATACATGAGTTATAGGAATAGAGAATGAGTAAAATAGAAAAAAGGATGTCTTTAAGTTATTTTAGCTAATCCCGCAGCCTAATGCGAATGCTCTTAATAATATGTACCAAAAAATATTCCATCTGAAATGCCCTATGTTATGTAAAATAATATTTTAATTATTGTTCCAATAATTGTCATAATATCCAATGCAGAATTGAAACATCACTATTTATGTACATAATTAGGAGTTTTTATCATTTTATGTATCCGATATTTTGTCTATATGTATATATAGATATAGATATAATATGTAACTAATTCGTCCTAATCACATGCACATGTATTGACTAAAACATGCTAAAAAATTAAATTACGAAATCATATCAATTTGTTGTTGTTTTTAATAATTTTTTTTCCCTAATAACTAACTTACATGTCACAGTCTATTATTTTTCCAGAAAGAAGCTAGAGTTCGAGTTTAATGTGATATATATCACTCACGGTTAGCACATTGATGGACTGTGAATATTATTTTTGACTCTTCTACAAACAGGGCGGAACCGGGATTTTTATCAAGAGGCACAATCACAAAAAAAGGCTATCATTAAATTACAATAAAAAATATAATGTGCAATGAAATATACAAGTACAAATATCAGAAACTGAAGGTTTTTTTATTGTAAAACTTAAATTACAATTTACCCCTTCGAATTGCCATATTTTGAAAATAATTCATAATAACCTCATTTGACATCCTATAAAATACATCTTTATCAATATACACAATTAAACTATCATTCAACTAATCATCACCCATTCGATTACGGAGTTGATTCTTTACTATCTTCATACCAGAGAATGATCTCTCCATCATGGCAGTTGCAACATGCAAAATTAAAGCCAACGATAATAGTTTGTAGACTAGAGGGTATGTCAAGTCCCTTCTAATTTGAACTATCTTTTGAGTAATATAACTAAGCCCCTTTACATCTCTGAAAGATCCACCTTCGAGTGTATATTCATAATGAAATTTTCAAGGTAACGAAGTAATGCCAAAAGCTCAATGTGAGACAAATCTTTAAATTTAGGAAATATGTTGAATAAAAGAAAATTCTAAAAAGAAGTGTTGGTTAACATGTGATCCACTATCAAGATAATAAAACTTATATATTGAGATTTGCTATAATACATTATTTTTTTTATTTCATATATATATATATTATTCTATCTTATAATATTATTTAATTATGTAAACTAAAATAGCAAAAATACCAACTGCATTGAAACAAAATATATTGCAAGCTATTATTAATCTACGTAATTAGAAGAAGAAAATTTTTACTCCATCTAGACACGGTTTTTAGCATTTTTGAGTGGTCATTTTAAAAAAATAAAAACAAAAGTGTCACTAGTAATTTATACAAAACTTCGTAACATATTTTGAGGACGTCAATTTATAGCCTTATTAAAAAGAAAAAAAAATTTGGAACTTTTAAATACCTTTTCAAATATGGAGTTCTTTCATGACGTAATTCGAAAATTAAGTATAAGTTTGTTTCTTTCTTTTTTTCAAATAAACAAACGTCACGTTTAATCTTTACAGCTCTTATAGTTGACCGGGAAACAAATCATAGAAATTAAATAAAGAAATTGATATTTGAATCTATGTAGCAACCCTAAAAAAATTGCTTTTATATTCACTATTACATATTCCTAGCTAGCTAGTTGTTCTAGCAAAAATCGAAGTTTAATCAATCATATAACATGGTATACGCAAGAAATGCGCGCGCGAGTGCGCGCGCACACACAAATTACACATTATATATTATCCACGTCTCTTTAGTTGGCAAGAAGTATATCACTTGAGATGCGTTTTTGTTTTATTATTTTTCTAAATAATGAGTAATGATATATATATATAAACACTTGTATTTTCTTAAATATATATCCACAAGATTACAAAAATCAAAGTATATGATTTTGCCGAACATGAATTTGTACAACTTTTTATATATTTTTTGTACATATATCATTATTCAAAATAATAATGATAAGACAAAAATTAGTTTTTACAATCTTATCTTAAACCATGCACTAGTCTCACTAATGTTAGGCAATTGTACTAAAAACTCAAATTCTAAATAAAGGTAATTTTTAATAAATTATTTATTTTCTAACATTTTCTACCACTTAAAAATCCATATTTTCAACATATCCAACTTTAGCGAGTGTCATTCATATTTAGTTTTTTCTTGTTATAATTATTTTTAATTAAAGCTGTGGAGTGTATTTACGGAGAATCGAAAATATGACCTTGCCTCTGATACCAAATTAAGTTAGCAATTCTATTAAAACCCAAAACTACTGGGAATAAATATTTATTTATTTATTCTATTTTTTTTATCAATAAAAGCCTTATTTTATTAATTGAGAATTTTAAAGCCAACCAAACATAAACTCTCGTTCTTTTTCTTTGCTAACACAATAGAAGTATGTTCATAAAGGAACTATTAAAGCCTAGACACGATCTTTGCCCTTCCACACTTATTTTTATTTTTTACTTGTTCTATATCAACGTCAATTTTATTTCCCAAAAATACAGGACCCTAAATAAATGAACAATTAAGTATTGCAATGACTTTAACCTTTTTCCAAAGGAAAAAAGAATTTAACTAATTTTCAGTACTTTCTATGACATTCACCTACAATAAGAAAATAAATTTAATTCAACAATAAATTTCAATACCTACAATATATTGTAGCTAAAATAGAATGTATACTCCTTCCATCTATAAATTATTGTACAATATATTTTTTAAAATATTTTAAATTATAATATTTCATTACAACAAGAAGTCAAATTTACCTTTATTTTATATTTGAAAATATAAATTTGACATTTTTGTTATATTTAAATAACTAAACCTCTTAACAAATTGTACTTTGCAATAATTTGTGTACTCATAAAGTATAAAGTTATGCCACATGTGCATAGCCAATAAATTAATGTAGAAAAATAAATCCAGCTAAACCATTTTTCTGACTTCAAAGACAGAAAAAAAATGTATTTTAGTTCACATTCTTTTTTACCCATTAATCTCAAGCATACCAATGTGGTAAAATCTTTGGTATCTCGTGTATACAAATGAGATAAAATCTTTGGCCTGTTCACTTTCTTATACAAAAAGTATGTTGGGTTTGATTAACACATAATTTTAAATAAAATCTTAAAAATTGAATGTGGTCCAAATGACCAAATTTACCTATACTATTATTTGTTCTATTCTTGTCTTCTAATGGTGATGAGGAACATTATAGATACTTTGCCTAAAATTGTAATAATTGAATATTTCAAATTAAAAATTAACATTATGTACAAAAATTGATTATTGGGAGCAAAAGGTGAAATTTCTCGTCTTGGGGCCCCCACACCCTGGCCCCTGAGAGTTAGTGGAAGTGGTAAGTCGCGGTAACCAAGCGACCTCCTAAGCAGGAGAACTAGGATCTGGTACCTACAAGAATCTACCCTTACAAGGTGGATAAAAATCATACACTACAACTATCAAGATTTGATCATATATCCTTAGGAGGAATTTATTGTCCGAGTACCAACTGAGTTACGTCAGAGTGGCTACAAAAATTGATTCTTGAGGTAATTGTAAGTGTTTACAGTTGACTTAGCCAAATTAAGTTCCCTCTTTCTCTCTCTCTCATATTTTGACAAATCTATGCCTATATATATATGTATATATCTTTCACTTTCCGTTATACATCATCCATTACATGTTATCTCTCCCCTCTCTCTTGAAAAACCACTCCAGCCTTCTATCCGATAGCCAATTACACCAATGGTATTATTTATCTATGTATCTCTAATTCTGTTTGTCTCACTTATTATTTATCGAACTAATGATATTCTAATCACAAAATTATGTACAAAAATTGTATTTACACATTTGTTGTTGCTTCGTATGCACGTGGGTGATCTTTTTCTTTAAAATGGTATTAACTATTAACACATATTTTTGCATAAAAATATTTGTATAGTTTTTGTACGTGTATTATTGTTGATATATGAATTAGTTTTCTATTATTTTGAAATATTTATACACCTTTTCTCTGTTTTTGTGTTTGCAGGCCTATGAAATTGATGGTGTCAAATATGAAGAGGTCAGCCACAATAAAATGTCATTTTTTTTTTCCAGAAAAATTGATATTTCCCCTAATGTTTGCTAGTATTAAGATTTTATTTTTAAATTTTTGGCTAAATTTGATTAAACAGGAATATATGCTGAATAGTAGAAGGATGAAGATTTTCACTTGTAAATGGGTTCCAATAAATAAGGATCCAAAAGCTCTCATCTTTTTGTGTCATGGTTATGCAATGGAGTGCAGCATCTCAATGAAAGGTATATACATATGTGTATACATATATACATATATATATCTTCTAGCTCTTTTAGGGTCAGAGGAGCTATAAAATTGAACAATCAATTTGGTGAAGCCCAGTAATAATTTTCAGATTCCAAATTATTTTATTAATACTTTATTATATGAATATTCAGAAAATACAGATTATTGAAAAAATTAAAGAGGGTTAATTACAGAAATGGTCTCCATAGTTAAAACCAAAATTTTATTTGGCCCCATAGTTTCAATTGTAACCCAAATGGTCGAATATATGGCATAATTAGTCCCTTTTATGGCGGATATCAAGTGACTCATTTATAGTTAATTATGACAATATTGGTCTTCCTATGACAATTTATTTCGCTATTTTCTCTAAAATTGAACACATTGGGATTCTTAATTTTAGCAAAAAATTGAAGAAGCCCAAATATGATCACTTTTGTAGAAACTTAGGGACCAAATTCGTCACTGTTTTTGAATTTAAGGACTATTATTATTCCAACTGAAATAATGAGGACCAAATAGAACTATTCCTAAGACAAAAAAGAGCCGACCACCAAAGCCGGCCTACTAAAATAACAAACTTCCACAAGACTTGGTGAAAATGACCTGATAATTTTTTTTTACACATCTTTATAATAATAACAATAATAACAATAATTATTATTATTATTATTATTATTTTGTTATGTATTTCATTGATTTTAATATATTTTTATTTCATTGAAGATCAAAAAGCTTATCTTAAAAAATGATCACTCAAATCAACATCAATTTTTTATCCCAAAAAAAAGCAGAAAAACTTGAATATGCTACCAAGCAAACACTAACATTAAAAGATAGGCTAAAATGACTTGATAAAAAAAAATAGTATATATATATATGCATTATAATGTGTTTTAATTAATTTTTTCATTTTTGGAATGTAACAGATGTAGGGATTAGGCTAGCAAAAGCAGGATTTGGAGTATATGGGATGGATTATGAAGGGCATGGAAAATCAGAGGGTCTACAAGGATATGTTCCCCTTTTTGATAATCTTGTTAAGGACTGCTCTGATCATTATATAAAAATTTGTGGTTAGTTTTTCAATTATGATTTTTATCTTTTAATCTTATTATCACTTGTTTGTTTTGAGATAAAATATTGGGAAATTGAAAATATAGAAAATGACTGGTCATTTTCATGAGGCTGCTTTTTTGTTTGGTTTACTTCCACTTTTATTGGCAACCCATAGGAAGTGGTGGAGTTTTAGTTGGATTTATCTTAATATAATTTTGTGAAAAAAAAAATTCAAATTATATCTTTGGATTTATCTTCGTATATTTTTTCTTGGCAAAAGCTTCCATTGAAACTCTAATAATTTCTGTATTTCATAAAGATAATGGATTTGGCTCTCAAATTCTGAAAAAAAGTGACATATTTTGCCATTTCATAGTTTTTTCTAATATTAAGAATCTTAAATAACATAACTAGATTTAGAGACAATAGTAAAATATATAATTTTGAAAGAATAATTTACCCTAAATGAGCTAGAAATGGATCAGTTGATATATGTAGGTTAACTTTTTGTGTTTAGAGGGACAATGGCTAGTTAAAACTTGTGAACTTTGACTGTTTCAACTGAAACTAGAGGACCAAATAGAACTATTGTCAAAACTAGAGGGACCATTTAGCACAATAAATTGTTTAAATATAAAAATTTCTGTCCATACAACATTTAGTATGATAATGATGTCCTACCCAATATTAAGAAATGCATAAGTACTGTTAATCTTTTGAATAATACAATTTGATTTTTTGTTTGCTATTTTTGTGAATAAATTTATTGGGGCATTTAATAATTTTTTTTTCCCGAAATTTTGTATGTTGAGCAGAGAAAAAGGAAAATACGAAGAAAATGAGAATACTAATGGGTGAGTCAATGGGAGGAGCAGTGGCTCTTCGACTACATCGATTGAAGCCTGAGTTTTGGGATGGCGCAGTTTTGATTGCTCCGATGTGTAAGGTAAGCCAGTGTCGTGGGACAGCTGTCTGATTCTGAAACTTCTAATGAAAATCGATTCCGAGAAATTTCCATAATACTTCTACTAAACTAGCTAAAATAATGAACTATAATTGACAACTTTTTCATAATCCTTGCATATTTTGTATTGTTAAGACTTTAAACAACTATTTATTTTCTTATCGTGAACTTTTAATTTTTAAGAAGAATCATTATTATTAGTGGATGATTCAAAATATCGTGGCTTCCCCCTTTTCTATATTTATATAAATTATAAAAGTCAAATTCCCATTTCTTATTTTGGTGTGATGCCTCTTTTTTATTTTCAAAACCATGTGCAGGCTACCCATGATCATAAAAAGAGGAGCACTAAATAAAAGACCATAAAATGAGATTCCAATTATCACTTAATATTAGCTTTAGATTAATTTATTCTAGGATTTTCTTACTTAATTGATATTTAATCAGAATAATCATTACGCCCTAAAAAGTGGATCTTGACTTAGAATTTCTAACTACATAACTAACTTTCCATTTGTTTAGTTATAAATTTTAAGCCAATAAGCCAATATTTCAATACGAAAAAAATAAAAATAAATTTAATAGTGAAATATTATTCAATTTTCAAACAAAATTTTTTTTTGATAAAGTTTATAAATTGCAACCAAAGCCATTTATAGTCTCAGACTTGTTGGAAAAAAGCAACAAAGATTAAAACCAAGTTGGACCCTTAATTATTAGTAAAATTAATGTTATACAAGATTTAATATAGTATATTTTTGTACAGATAGCGGATGAAATGAGGCCAAATCCATTGGTGACTAATGTATTGACAAAACTGTGTCGTATCATACCAACTTGGAGAATTGTACCAACTCCGGATATTATTGATGCAGCCTTTAGAGACCCTCAAATTAGAAAAGAGGTATTAATATTTTTTGTTCACTAATTATCAATACACAATTTCTCGATTTATTGTTTAATTATTGTATTTATTTTTTGTTTCTGTCGACAGATTAGGGCAAATCCTTATTGCTATAAAGGAAAACCGCGTTTGCTTACTGCAAATCAGCTTTTAAATAACAGCTTAGATCTCGAGAAAAGGCTTGGCGAGGTAAAATTTTTACAAATTCAATATTAGGTGCTAATATATTAATAAATATACAGAACTTATTTTTAAAATTGACGACCATGATTGTGTTACCTCAGGGTGAAAATACAATTTTAATAAAAGCTATGTGCAAAAAAATAAATTTTTAGGACCCACATTTGGGAAATTTGGTAGAAAATATGCTCAATGATCCAGCTAGAAAAGTAGTCATGAATCACAGGAAAAAGCGTAAATTATAATGCAATATACAAAAATTATAAACATAAATGTTTGATTGTACTATATATACATTTTATAATAATAAAATAGTAATTTCGAATGGAACAATGGACGAAGTAATAAAACAATCTATCTCATTCAGATCTCATTTTCATGGCTTTTAAAACATAAAAAATAGTATCCGACTGAGATTCATGTATGTACTTACATGTATATATATCCAACTAATTTTGTTCCTTTGCTTGGCCAGGTCTCACTGCCATTTCTAGTTGTCCACGGCGGCGAAGACAAAGTGACCGACCCCTCGGTTAGCAAGCTCTTATACGAGTCCGCTTCGAGCAAAGACAAATCCTTCAAATTATACCCTGGGATGTGGCACTCTTTATCTTACGGTGAGTTGCCCGAGAATATAACCACAGTGTTTACAGACATCATCGCGTGGTTAAATGACAGAGTTGTCCTCGGGGAGGCGAGGCTGGAGACGGAGCAGAAGCATAAAAATGATGACTTGGCAAAGGGTACTTCAAGCAAATAACTTTGGAATTAATTTGTAACTTAAAACTTTTGGGTGAATGTCAAAGAGGGGCTGGATAGAATGGGGTATAGCTATGTGCCTATGAATATTGTATAAAACCTTTGCTTTGAAATATTTTTCCTAATATTAAAGAAAAAGATCATGCTTTGAGGTTTAATTCCAAAATTCCGATTAATCAAAGAACGGAAGTGGAGCGGAAAATACACATGCCAAAATAATTACGAAAAAAATTGCACCGTGAAGGGAAAAAACTTAACGAATGAAACCGGTGGTACATAAATATGTTCAATGCCCTCTTCTTGTCAACTTAATTTCCAGAAAGTTCATGAATGATAGAACAAGATATTCATTTTATTACTACTAAATTCAAAATTTACATTATAATAAATAAAAGATTTGTGTTGGATAGACACTACGGGTGGACCAATGTGATTTCAAATCCGCAACCTGAATTAGCAAATGTCGATCTAAGAACAGATTCAAGACAGCAAAATTGCGTCTGAAACACCAATTCAGAACCATAAGATAAAAGTACAAACCGAACAAAAGCACAACAGAGATCTACAAGAATGAATTACCAAAAGATTTAGCTATTCTTACATGCACAAATAGGAATAAACTACAGAACCTGCTAAAATGTGTGTCGTGTTAGAGATGCAGAGAGAGACTACAATGAAATCAAGACGGGAATAGTTGGTTATATCGAAGTTACCAAATCACAAATGCAGAGATTGGCGAGGGGGAAAAGAACCGTGCAATGCAAGTTTCGATTTCTGTTTCTTCAAGTACTCGCACAGATACTCCCATATTAACTGAACATTTTTATCAAGAACTTGATAAAAGTCTCAGCAAATTCAGAATCAAGGAACTCTAAAGATGAACCTGTTCGTCGAAATCATGCCATGACAATGACCTGTATATGGACACAATTAGACACCAATATATATCAGTGAATGATGACATCAAGAATATCAACCAAAACGATAAACATCCATAAAACCTTACATTTATTTGCCACTGTCACTGTCCATTGCCATCACCAACGGACAAAAGACTCGGTCCAATCATATACACAAGTATTT
>MKEJ01029974.1:0-18213 GCA_001753735.1 Embelia ribes
AATTAACTTGGGAATTTTCGGGACATTACAACTTCTAAGCCTCGTAGTAACCCCATATATTACATACTTCACTTCTTCATCATTAAATGCATTTCATACTTCATGAATGTAATTTATACTTCATTAATACAAATAATAATATTACATGCTTTTATAATATTATTATGAATGCGAAAAATTTATTCGAAAATTTCCGAGATATTACAAGGAGAATTTAAGAGTCTAATTAATTTAGGTATTGACCATTTCCATTCAAAAAAGTTTGTGCTTCAGTATTCTTAGGACCATCTTAGATCAATAAAAGTACCTGAGCTTGATAAACCTAGATTTACTGGTAAAACTACAGCTTTTCCTAGTACGCTTTCTAGATACAATATTGTGCACATTTCAAAAGTGATCAGTTCTTACAATTTAAACATATTATCTAGTTCAATTTGGAATAAAACTCACTTTTGACATACTCTTTTGGTTTCGATTGAACGCCTTTGGAAGATTCGTTTCTAAAGAATTTTCTTAAGCCTTCAACGACTTGTTGAATCTCTGGCAAACAAAAATAATATCTTCCTCGTTGCCTAATTTGTTATCATTGATTATTGTCTTTATTGTTCCATTTCATCAACTCGAATCATTTGTAATGAAACTTTTTAGGACAATCACTTTATTCTTCCATTCCTTCTTTTCCATCTTATCATCACTGATCGTCATCATCTTATTTGTGATAAGTGTGCTAATGAGTTTATCAATAGTGAACCTCTTCAGATCTTGCGCTTCAGAGATTGCAGTGGCCTGGTCATGCCATGATCAATATAGGCAAGTAGAATCTTCATTTCTCTATCTTTATTAGAAAATATTTTACACAAAATCATTAAATTATTAATAAGAATGGCAAAGTGCGCATACATTTCGGATATAGTTTTATTTTCTTTCATTTGAAATGATTCATACTTTGTATTCAGTTGCAACATTAGCACAAATTAAAGTATTCATAACTTTGGTGTTAGCCTCACAAGCTTTCATTTTCATACTTGTAAGGTCTTAAAGTTCTTTTGAAACTACAACTTTTTCATCATTTTCTTCCGTATGAATTCTGCATCCATAAGTAAAACTTTTAAAAGTTTATAAATCAAAATTTTTTATGAATATTTGCATACATATTTTCCAATAAGTATAATTAGTTCGTTGAAAAATAGGAGGTTTTGTGACGGAGTGTCCTTCTATCATGTTAGAAAAGGTTTCCACTGGATTGAACCTTATGGATGTTAATCCAAAAATATTTTACCGAATCCTTACTTTGTCAACTTATTAGTCCAAATAGCAAACCAAGAAGGAAATGCTTAATTCTTTAATAAAAATCCAATTTAAAAATTAATTCCCCCTTAAATTTTCTTTTTGAAAACTTATGCAATTGTATCTAGCAATAATAAATATGTGGAAGTAAAAGTCAAGGAGAATAAATTAGTAAACAATACTTTTATACTGGTTCGGCCAAAAATTGATGTGATTCCTTATATTCAATCCAAGATTCCCTATGGGTTCCCTTTTAACTTTAATGACTAAAGTTACAAGATGATTGGTTTCATGGGCTCTAACTGAACCCTCTCACCAAATAGTTTGCAAATATTAACCAACCATTTACATCAAATAACTCCTTTATAAGATTGGTAAATAACCTTACAAAATTAAGTGTATGGCGTTGAAATTCTCAATCTAGTAGTTATCCCCATGAAAAATATTACAAATGAATAACTCGAGAATGCATAATCTCACACTAAAGATTATATATATAGAGATTGTTCGGATCGAATCTTTGAGTGGATGACGAGAATATAATTTGGGAAGTTTTAATCTCTTTGAATTGTATTCTTGTCTATCTTTCTTGTTTTCGAAATATGACAGTTATGATTTTATTTATTTCCATATTTTTGCAAATTTTAAATATTCAAATACGTCATTCTAAATTCGCTTCGGCTCATTGGACCTAAAGGCCATCTCAGCCAAACTACAAGGCTCTTCTAGCTGGAGCTAGGTGAGCCTAACTATATCATCAGTTGGTTGAACCTAGGTAGTGTATGAGTTGAATCGGAAGTGAGTTCATATCCAAACATATGTCTTAGCAAATTTTTTCATACAATCTTGAGCTTTTTCATCTCTTGGCCGATTTTAACACCTTCATGAGTTAGTTATAAGACTTCTTGAATATATCTTGATCATTTCTTCGCTATTCTTCAATCTTCAAAATTGAGATTCGATTCTTAGAATTTTTTGACTCTTTGATATTCAATCTTGATATTCGACTTTCATTTCTCTTGACTTTTTGATTATCAATCTTTGTAACACTTCAAGTTGTTCTCATCAACATGTTTTCCTTCATAAACTCATTTGATACATTAGTACACCATGGAGACTTGATTTTGTCTATTATCTTTTATATTTATTTGTTTTTATCAAAATATTTGAAATATATTTCCATAAATCTTGGGCAACCGTCAACAATGCCCACTTATGTGCTGATACGACCTATAACACATGTAACAACTCAGGAAGGTTTTAATGCAAAGAAAGACGTTACACTATAAAAGGCTCAAGTCACGCCATACCAATTATGGTTTAAGCCCTAAACCACAACTTATATATTATGTTACATTTTCGCAGAAAACACTTGCTTACTTGAGCAACGGAGGGCCTTGGCTAGAAAGTACTCAAGTCAAGTGCCTCCTATCATTTGCTACGTGCGTAGGTTGGAGGATATTAATCATCCAAGATTTGTATTAGGGTCTTAGTAAGTAGATATAAAAGTTACTGCCTTCAATTGGCATCTTCACTAGAAAGCGACATAGAATTCCCTTATTGTCGGGGTAGACGTTGATCAAGGATGATTCACCCCCAGACAACTAGTGAGTAAATCTCTCCCCCATAGCTCAGAATAATTCATTGCCATACGCAAGTATTGGAAGTTCTATACAACATCATGCAAAAGAAGAGTCAGACTTCCATTATGAGGATTTCCCTTGCTATCCTTACTATCCAACATTCAGTAGAACACCATCCTACTATCCGGCATTCAGGTCAACATAAAAAAAATGAGGAAACATGGAACCTATTAAGTTCATGATTATATTGGCTTTTGGACACTGATTTTGTAGCATATTTTGGAAAATATAATCAACTTAATCTTGAGTGCAAGTTGTATTGATTAAGATAAAGAAGCATATCATTTCCACCTATGGTAATTTCCTTATCTATTCTATAAACTTATAGCAAGTTCCTTATCTATTCTATAAACTTATAGCAAATGTGAAGTGTTTATTCTGGTAATTCTGGAGCATTAATATAACCAAATTTGCCGTAGTGTATAAATAGAGATTTTTGGGTCTCTTGTGATTTGGTTTTTAACATAGAAAATATATTCAAACATAGTGGTGGTAGAGATATTCTAAGGATTGTTGCAACAGGCTCTGTGACAGACTTGTTCAATAAGTCTGTTTATTATCTTTTTGTTGAGATCAATGTTTTTATACTTTGTAATTGAGATTAGTATCTTGAAAACAAGTGGTGCTTTATTCACTACATGGATGCATAGTTATGGTTGCAATTGTTAGAGGGTATATTTGATTATGTAAGATCAATTAGTGGATGTAATATATAATTTTGACTTAGCGAATTATTCAATGGTGGAGCGACAGGACGTATATAGTAACAGAACCACGTAACAATTCTTTGTGTTTATTTACTTCCTGCACTGTAGATATTAAATTATAACAAGAAGTTAAAACTGAACTGAATTGAATATTATTGCAAAAGCTATAACAATTTGTGCATAAAAAAAACTTCAAATCTATCACAACCTAGGGTACCACCTCAAAGCTGGCATAACTTTGCTTTAAAAACAAGAATCTATGGGATATAATCTCATCCCGGCAACGAAGCCCCTAGGCAAGGATGCGTCTATTGTTCACAAGACTCACCTAAGCATGGGGGTAAATCTCTTCATCCAATGAGACCTCGTGCTATCGCAACAATCCGATTATCTCCCCCCGACATAGAAGGCATCACGCTAGATCCCCTCAGGACAATCCACCCAAAAGAGGAACCCAGAGATAAGTGCACATATCACTCTACAGCCAAACTCGGAAGGGAAATAACACCTACTCCAATAGCTCAAGTTCCAAACGGAGAAGGCCTCCAAGGCAAGAGCCTGTGAACGGACCACGTGTGATTACACCATCATCTAGGTAGGAGCCCATGGTAAATATTCACAAGGGTAGCACAGCGCGGGGATGCGGCTTACTAGGCTCTCATCTTAGTTCACCCAATGGGTACTGAGTTGCTAGGTTTCCCAGAAATTTCAATTCCAACGTTGATCCCTACAATGGCAAGTCGGACCTGGTTGATCACATTAGAAAATGCTAGCAAATTATAGCTCTTTTTGGACATCATGATGAGTTGGTGTGCAAGATTTCCTTCTAGCCTCAGCAAGATAGCTCTGTGATGGTTTTACAAGCTCCTAACCAGGTTGATAGATCGTTACTCTGAGCTGACCAAGAAATTCACAGAAGGTTCATCACCAATAGTAGAAACAGCGGAGTTGACTACCTCAATGGCTTGAAATAGGCTCCGGTAGGAACAATGAATAATTATTCCACGTTAGTGGGAAGCTTATAATGAAAGTGAGGGATGCACCTCGTTGTGCCCTCATTTTGGGTAGGTTTTCCTGTAAATGGAAACATGTGAAAATCACTCGCTAAATGCCAGACCCATATGTCAACAAGTTGATGTACTGGATCAAGAGATAGCTCTGGTGGAAGATGTGTTATGCACGCAACCAACAAATGAGCTAGATGGGCACAACGTTGATGACCAGAACAAGGAACAAGAGACCGGAGCACATGAGCCGAAAGGTCAGGAGGCCATCAACACCATGTCTAAAAAACCTATGTACCAACTTATCTAGAAGATAAGGATGAACAGTACTTCATTTGGCTTGAGAAGGTGCGGTCCAAGTCACCCGCAATAGAAAGTGGTACTGCTCTCTCCACTGTGATAGAGGACATGAGACGAAAAATAGGAGAATCTTCAAGGCAAAGCAAGAGGAATGATCCCAAGGCGGTCAGCTAGGCAAACACATCTACAAAGGAAAGACAAAAGGTGAAGCCCGTCATAATCCCCAGGGCGGTCCTCGACCCACGAGAACCATTCAATACATTCAGGGGATTCTACTTGTGATCACCACAACGGTGAAGACCAGACAACTGCCCTATCAATGCTTTGTTGCCGAGGCAGAGCGAGATTATGGAGCCGAGGACGTTCCCAATACAAAGAGAACCAAGCTAGACGTGAATGCATATCACCTCACCTTCACAGAAGAGGACCTAGAGATGGTCAGTTGCCACACGTAAATGCCTTGGTAATGCAAGCCTACATCCGAGGTTAGGAAATTAAATGAATATTGGTGGACCTAAGGATTACTGAAATAGTATATGGCAATACCTTCTTCAGAATGTGACTTCAGCCAAGGGATCTCATCCCCTCGAGCACATCTCTACTGGCCTTCAGCTAAAAAATCTTGTGGCCTGTAAAAAATCAACTAGCTACCTTTTTACACCAGGTCAAAGATTGCAAGCATGAATTCTTTGTTGCAGATGACTACACAATATGATGGCCGTAGCATCCTCACTCTGCTAGATGCTCAAGTTCTAATTAATGAAGGGATAGAGATCATCAAGAGGGATTAAGCATCCTGTAGATGTGTAGTAGTTTCCACACCGCAAAGGTCCAAGGCCATACAAGCCCACGTGAAAATCAGTCCACAGAATAATAATGATTCCTCTGCAATCAAAGAGAACACAAAGCTGCATCTCGTTACCATGCAAACTTCATGCCGCGACCAGAACAGAGGTCACCCAATGATACACCCAATGGCTCATGAACTGAGCATTCACCAGCTTTGGCATGTATAGGCCTTCCATGACAAGGTACATACCCTGCAAGTAGGTCTCACCATTCAATGCATCACCAATCCGATCAGGTTAGCTAGAATGGCCGTGGTCACATGTAGAGGAAACTGGACGATGTGCATAGTTAGCACCTCTCGCATGGCATCATCCTAGAACAAGAGAATGATCTCGATTCAAGAGAATCTTATCAACCCTGATGGAGGCATCTCGAGACATTGAACCATAGTGCTCTCCAGCCCCCGCATGGCGAGTTGGAAATCCAACACGACTTAGAGACCCATCTGGACTCGCACAAAACGATGATCCAGGATCATCACAAAAGGCATACTGGACTTACAACCCATCAGGTCACATACCTCGCACGGCAGTATCCCAGTACGGAGAGCCCTTTGAGCATGGCCCCACCCATGAGCAACCTCGAGGGACTATTACCTCCGTCATCCGGAGAACAAGAACATGACACTACTTTACCTATTTTATTCTTGTAGCGCAATTTTATTTTCATTACCAAACTTTTACCGTATGGTCCTATCCTATACTTGCCATGACATTTTCTTGTGTATGCATTTCATTCAAAAACAACCAATTGTCAAATCCATTGCAATTATTTGTTGCGTATTAAAGGACCGCTAGTATAAGTTTATTGGACTTGTTCTGTTCTGAGAGTAACAACTGACTCGTTCATATGTTACAAGACTCATATATGTTTATTTATTTAACATGTTTCAAACATCTATAACCAACTGCAGGAAATTTTTCCTATGGCCTCCATACGCATTACATTATGTATATTCTCATCCTTCTTATTTGACTTCACTTTACTTCAAATGACTTAATTCAACTTGTACTTTTCCTTTTAAAATATATTTGTTGAAAGAAATTCAATCATATCTTATTCATCTTGTAACTAGAATACTCGCTCAAATAGAAAACTCAGTCAGCCTCTCCTTTAAGCTGCAAGAAATATCCAGAAATTTACAATTATTCTACGACGACAGGTGTTATTAACTGGGAGTTTTTTGGGTAAATAGAAACATGTCAACGTAAAAAAAATCCCCTAGTCTGGCCACATTACAGTTATAGCAGCTCTTTTCACATACATCCAAATATGTGATAAGTTCTCACCACATTGAGAAGGGCAAATGCATACTCTCCTGCTTTCATCATTCTCCATGATCCCCTTTTTGCTAACATTAATTCCAAAGAACTAACACCATGTAAATGTTCTCATAGAACACAAAAAGACCGACAGAAGAAATAAGAAGCTGAAAACATGTCAAGGTATCATCACTTAACAAAGTTCAAACTAAATTAGAGAACATTGACTTATTTAAATCTACAGAATCACAATATATATTGAAGCACAAGATCAATGCTCTTGAAGAAGTTGTCAATAACTCAAAACAAAAATATCATAACAAATCAAAGGAAAAACATGCTACTGGTTAACAGAAACAATTCCCAACTCAATGGAAATCAAGCTGGTTTCTTCATAATAAGCTCAGCTATACGGATCCAAACTTGTCATCAAGCAAAACCAAATTTACTCAAATCATTTCATTTATCTCATTCTTAATGAACTCGCTTGAGTAGTAGGAACCCAGTGAACAAAGAGTGGGCTGCTTCATTCAATTATCATTTTTTCCCCATCCATCTTTTATTTTCTTTCTCATAATTTTGAACATCTTATTGGTTTTGCAGACGGTTCGGAAGTGGGATAAAATTAGACACTCTTAGATCCGACTTATATCACGGCCAAACACAAAAGTTGTAGCCCAGTTGATGGCCACATAGAATCGGTTTCTCCAACTGATAACTCGGGTGAGATATGCTGATCTCCATACAATCCAACTAGGAAATCCTGCCATAGATAGCCCTTTCGCCTCCTACATGAAGAGTTTCATAAGCTAAACTTCCACCTATTCCTAGAATTTAGTAGTAACCATCTCTTTTACCATATTAGAACAAAAAATAAAAACACTCTAAGGATAAGCAAGCAGTACCAAACTGAAACTTACTTTACTCTGCCTCAGGTCGACAAGAGCCTTGTATCTGCCAATAGTTGCCATGCTTCCCAAATGCTTATACACAAATGGATCCCCCAATTCTATATCTTTTGTAGCATTTGCATGACCTCCTCCAGCTTTACCAATCCTATTCAACTGACTTGCTAGATATTTCCCTTGCCTCTCTGCAACCTGTTTGCATCTCCACCACGCCACATGAAGGAGAGAATTAGAAAGGAAAAAGAAAACAGAGAAACCATCACACACTAACCCCTCAAAAAATAATGCACGCGGTTTTCAATATGATACTGGAAAAATTCAGGGGCCCCCATCCCCTCCCCCAACTTTGGCTACTCAAAATTAATTTAGAAATTCAGAAGCTTGGATAAAAACATGAAGAGAATTAATTTTTTCAAAGTTACCTGAGCCAAAGCTTGAAGGGTAGGTTTTCCTGTACTTTCAAGGAATCCACTGCAATCACCAATTGCGTAAACGTCCTGGGCAGAAGGGACACGTAGCCACTCATCAACACCAACCCTGTGTTTGATACGAGACTATAATAATACAATCCAAAAGAAGAAAATCATGAAAGAAGAAAAAATTTATAACCCTAGATCAAGCTAAAGATTGGAAAACTAAGAGGCTATCAAAGAGACCAAAAGTCATGAATATGTGGTCCTGAGTTTTCCACTAAACTTATTAGAGTGATAATGTATAACACGTTTCCACTAAAATCTCTCAAGAGTTCTCCACATCTCTCTTAAGATAGTCTTCACAAGAATTTTTATGCACTCGAGATTATATTTCTATAGGAAAGCAACAATTACAGAAATATACAAGGGCCGTAAGATACTATATATATACACGTGAATGTGTGGTGTATTTGTCTTTCATATGCAAAGCTGAAAACAAAATCTACGACATACCTTCCACCAGGAGCTTTTGGAAGTTCAAGATTGTTAACAAAAGGTGAGGGACCAACACCAGTAGACCATACTAACAGCCCATATGGAACATCAGCACCATCACTAAGTATAATCTTCTGAGGTTGGACATCCTTTACAACTCCACGAACAAGACGAACTCCTGACTGAGAGAAACCAAACCAGATTGGAAGATGGTACGTAGGATGAGTAGACAAAACTACAGGTTTGAATTCAATTTATAATGGGTCATTTTGGATAACTCAAAATCAAAGTGTAACATAGTTCATATCAAAAAGTGAGGAACGTGAGGTTTACTTATGGTGGTTGTATCGCGTAGGTTAGCAGAAAAATCAACAGTTAAAAATAGTTCGACATACATAATGAAGGAGCATAATTGACCAAATGCTCAAATAATCCACTTGAAAGACTGGACATCTATTAGGGGTACAAACTATTTCAGCGCTATACTCAGAATGACCATTGAAGTTTTTGATGTGAAATTTGTTATTTAAAGATTTACATGTGTTTATTTCCTACATACCAATAAGCAAAAATAATTATGGTATATGTTACTTGGTTTGTTTAAGATAATATCGATTGTGAAAAATAACCCTTTTTTTATGGTGAAATAATCTAATAACAGTAACTACCGCCTAGGAGACCTATTGAGTTCCAAAACAGCACTGTGCAGAAAAATCTACTTGTAGAACAAAATGGATTTTTACTGCATAAAAATATCTATCAACAAAATAATCTCACCTTTATTAACTGCTTTATTGCATATCTGCGGAGGCGGTCATCAAAGGAAGATAATATCTCATTTGCCTAGAAAGATGACAGCACACACCAAATTCCATCAAAACAGCAGTAGCATGCCAGAAATGAAAAAGAAAGAGCATAATTTCATTAGGTTCCAAAGATCCCATTCCTGTGAGATGAAACAGATCAACCATATGGGCGACGCATGAAATTGATAATGAAATCATTAGAAAAACTAGGATAGACATGGCCCATGAGACAAACCTCAATTAGTGTAACGTGAATGTAATCTTTGACGTGAGCATATCTCTGGTGCACATCCCTGATGATAAAATCGCTAAGTTCACCACTGAACTCCACTCCTGTTGGGCCACCACCGACAACAACGCAGTGTAGGAGTCTACGCTTTTCTTCCTCAGTGACCCCTGACTCAACCAGTCATTACATGAAAATGTTATCAGAATTATATAGTCAATAAAATCAGAAGAATTGATTCTTCCCAAGTAAGAAAGTGAACGA
Source organism: Embelia ribes (assembly GCA_001753735.1). Classification (NCBI taxonomy): domain Eukaryota; kingdom Viridiplantae; phylum Streptophyta; class Magnoliopsida; order Ericales; family Primulaceae; genus Embelia; species Embelia ribes. Next base: position 10,165 of record MKEJ01029974.1, read on the forward strand.
AGTTAGTTGATTGAATTACACACCAGGCACATCAGAAAGCATCAAGTTAAGAAGTAGCCGCCTTCGAATTTCTTGAGCATGATATACTTCACGAAGGAAGACTGCATGCTCGTTTACACCCTTAATTCCAAAGGTTAGAGGCTGTGCTCCAGCCGCAATAACTAGCTTGTCATATGAGATTTTGAAATCCCATGGTTCCAAGGTATCTGCTCCATCAGTCACAGTTTGACAATGGACCTAATGTGGCAATGGTAATAGTAATAGGAAAAGACTTTTAATCAACTCTTCCTTGTCGGCTAAACTGGGAATTAGAACATCAATCACTATGCATAAGCCAAAACCGCATAGAAGTTGAAAGCCAAACAAGAAATTTATAATAAAAATATCAATGCCAAATATCATGGCAATATCATGGAACTCTGGGCCTACTACCACAACAAAACTCTGTTTCCAAATAGACTCTGGATGGATTATACAATACATGGAAGATTTCATACTTCGTGTCTTTAAGAGGACGCGAATGGAGGAGCAACAAATATCAAATTTGGCAGTTCAGGACTAGCCTTAGGTCCTCTCTTGACATTATTTTAGCTTGTTCAATATCAAGCTTCTTAGGAGCAACCAATGAAGGTAATGTTACATCAATTCCATTACCCTTGGTTTGCAGGTTCAGTAAAGGCAAAATTGACAGATATTTTGCTGACTAGCTGAGCGTGGTACGTGACTAACTGGAAGTTGGCATAAAACCCAGTCTATAAATGTATCCTACAAGGGTGGTAATAACAATACCATGATCATGCATAATGGTGGAACATACTCATTAATATAGAAAATGACCTAAAGGAAAACATTTTCCCAGGTAGTATATTAGGAGAACATTAAACATGTGAATGATGATACTTTAATATAAGCTTGGATAAACTTTATTTTCAGTGTCATTCATAACAATTAACAAACTTATCTTTATATTCTTACATAATCTTAAGTACCCCATGTACGGCTATTAAGTTTACAATAGTCTGTATGAAGTTTGATTATACTGCTCACTTTGTAATTGAGGCATTGAGAAATAAACATAGGCTTGTAACAGGTAATTTTACATTTTGCGTTCAGTCAAGTTCAGCCATTATATATTATGATCCCATCCGTTGTTTGTCATTAGGAATAAAATCGAAGGACCGGACCTGGCAACTACCTATTTATAAATTTTAAACATCAAATCAGATAATGAAAAAAACAAAAATTATGATATGGCAATTGGTGCAGAAAGTGTTGCCACCAGTGTTCTTTTTCCAAAAGCCTAAAACACGTGCTGGTGTTTTCTCTAGTGATAAGGCATACCATTCAATACTCTTTTTTGCTATTTGTGGAAATTTTCACTTCACGCTTGTATATCTACTATAATAATGATTGAATCCTAATCATCATCTATTATATCATCACAACCAATTTCTCCCTTTCATCATTTGTCCATATTACGTTTTGTGTTTTTAGCAAAGTACTATGTTTTGTGGAGGTCATCCAGGCTACTAGTCCAATATCATCAGTATCATCAATATGGGACTAATGGTCCGACCCTGAAACTTTAGCACGAGAAGAAAGACAGATTTGGGACATATGAAAGCAATAAACAAATAAGTAAATATTAGATTGGAAAATCAGGACCTCATGTTTAAGAGTATCGACATGTTGGCAATTGGCGAGGAAGAAGTAAGAACCGGGTTCGCGGGAAATGGCGGGCTGAATCCGGCCAATGGGCTCAGCGACAGAGCGAAACTCGAGGGTGCCGACACAGGTAGATGCTAGCAGCGGAGTGAAGACCATGTGATTACGAGGCGATATGCATACGACGTCGTAGAGACTAGTGTCGCCCCCCCCCCCCCCCCCCCCCGCCCCCCCCCCCCCCCCCCCCCCCCCCCCCCCCCCCCCGNNCACCACCCTCGGCTTCTCGTCCCCCTTCGTTGGCCCCAGCCCCGCATGTCGACTTTCCGATCCGCTGCTGCTCAATCTCCTTTTCATTACTGTTATTGGACAATTATTAGCTTTGTATGCGTAATTGGAGTTTTTTATTAGGCTTCTTAACCAGGACATGTTGTCTCACACTCGGTTCAGTTAGTTCCTACTCTCTCTCTCTCTCTCTNNTATGCATATATGTATGTATGAAATTGAAGAATGTAAAGGCAGCCGGCTGTGAGCACCGAGCTGAAGATCCACGAGGATTGGATTTTGAAGTTGCAAATTCTTAAATTTGCTACGATACGAACAGCTTGCTAATTTCCTGCGATCTCGACTGGATTGCGCCACGTAAGTTTCATTCCCGTGACTTAGGTTGATCGGCCTCGTATGTTGTGTTTGTAAGGGCATTTTGGTCTTACAAATAGACGATCATTTGGTGGAACGAATGGATTACACTGTACGAGACCTCAACCGTGGATGAGGATCCACTCCTTTGGCTTCTTTAAGGTGAGTCTTCCTAACCTTTTTCCTTTCAAGAAAACTTTTTCAAATCGTGAAAAAAGTTTTGTTTATGTAACCAAAAAAAAAAAAAAGTTGTTTTTTACCGATGTGTTTTCGTAGATTCTTTTTAATAAGTATGTATTTGTATGTACACTAATATATGAGACCGTTAATATGAAAAAACATAAATTTTTTGTCATGCCCTTAATTTAACAAGTAATTTAAAGACTAATGATGTAGCATTTTATGATAGCTATACACATACCGTATATTACAATAAATACTGTCATTTGTCAATTAAAAAGATGCTTACTTTCTCTTTCTATATTAACTATATAATTTAATACTTTCAAAATTTTATCTAAATACATTGTATTTTACCTTCATCAGTGCCCAATCTTGCTAGGCATCAGAGAGTTTGTAGACAAAACCCTGTCCACACTTTTAGATACCGAAATAGTGCTTTGGAGACTTTCTTTTAGTAGTTGGGTTCAACCTTAGGCGAAGGAAGTAATCTGAAAGATTGAAGCTCGGGGAAAGGCAATCCAGCTTTCAGGACTGCACCACACACCTTGGGGAGTTTGTATATGATCCCAAACAGAAAACTAACTCTTCAACTAGCACCATCTATTGGAATCTGAAGAGTGTATATTTGACTAAAAGGTCAAATACAAACTTCCGAAAGGGAGTAATTTAATCTTGAGAGTATGAATATTTTATCTCAAACTTCAGTCTTTCCAATCCCTTCCTCTGCCTTTTTGTTCTATCATTTGCCCGAAGGTTAAACCGAAGGTCCTTCCTGGTATCATACTCTAATACCTGAAAGTATGGGCAAGGAAATTTCCTACAAACAATGAAGTCAATGAATGTTATATTAATTAAGTAATAAATGTACAGAGAGAATTTTGTCATATGTCCTTTCAGCTAACAAGCATCAGTTTTTATAGTAAGTTCTTGATTCTTCTACTAATTGAAGTTGTGGTGCATAGTTTGGTTTAATTATAACATTAGTCCCATGGCTCTATGGTATGTACAAATGGATACTTATCAACTACTTCTCAAATGCCTCGGGTGTTTTCTTAATTTAATCGACCCGAGGGAGTTTTAGGTGTGGAATAAATTTGTAGTTTTAGATGAGAAGTATTAAATTCGAACTCGGACCTTAACTTCTGGACCTTGGCTTTGGGCTATGATTGGATCTCGGTGGCGAATCTTCCAAGGTAAATATTTTTTCTCAGCCATCTTGTCTTAGTCATTCAATACTTTTGGAAATGAAAAAACTAATTAAATGAATCAATCAGACATAGGTGACTGTATCTCCTATGCGCGTTTTTCCAATAGTCACGTAGCATTTATTACTATAGACATTTGTCTCTTCACCTTATTTTGGTTTGCCCTTATCATTGTCAAATCCATTTTGTAGATAGAGAAACTCTATCCTCAAACTTCCAAAAGTTTAGAATTTAAAATGGATTTCTTTAGTAGCAACTCTGATGTCAATTTGAGTGATATTTTCCCAGAGAGAGACATAGTGGCTACCTTGGAAGAACGTGTGGAAGATCTGGAGGATGAGTTGGTCCATAAAGATCAAAAGCTGGAAAAGTTGAAGCTCAACCTAATAAAGTATGAAGATCTTCTAGTCCTCTAGGGGCCTTGGAGATCAAGGTGGCAGCCCTAAAAGTCAAAGTGTCTGCTCTGGAGCAGGCGCCCAATGGCTCTGGTAGTCCTTTCGGGGTTGTTTTGCGGGGTCTAGGGCTGCCCCTTGAAGTAAAAGCCAGAGAGATAGATAGAGAGAGAAAGGGAGAGGGGGAGAGAGATAGTACTCTCGGGGGGAGATTATTATCTTCTCTAAAACTCTATGTAATCCCTCCCTTGATTATAAAAATATTTTGTTGACTTTCTCTTATTTGCCTCTCTTATTACTGCTATTATAATGTTTCTGATTTATGATAGCGTGGTTTCCACGTGTAGCCAATATGTTGTTGATTGTGTTAAAATAATTGTATCTGTCAATTCATAAGTCTTATCACATTATTGATACAGTAAATACTTGTTTTCTGCACTCTAGCTTTCTCTCTATAAATAGCTCAAAACATGATTTTTAACTTCAAACTTATCTTTGTTACAGAGATGAAATAGATTTTCGTTACATTCCACCACATTATTTCTCGATCAAGTAAGAGTAGTAGGTCCATCTCCAATACCAATATAGGTGGGGAAAGGCCTTTGGATAAACTTATAAATAGAGTACAGGACTTGAAAGATTAGTTATGGGAGAAAGATCAGTTAGTTAAATGTCTCATAGAAGAAATGACCACTGTGGATGGACTGAAGGTTCGTGTCAAAGCTTTGGAAATCGAGGTGATTGCTCTAAAAACTTTGGTGTCAGAGATGGGGCCATCACCAAAGGATTATGATAACCTTTCTAAAGCATGAGAGATTTTTAGAAGATAGTTATAGCCTTAGGTATTTTGACTTTGGAATGTTTTGCTCAAAAAATGTCACAATATACTCTTTCTTTTTTATATCCTGTTCCGTCTTCCCGATGAGTGTTCCCTCTATAATTATGATATATGAATAAAACTTACTTGTATTTATTTCTTTACCTTTAATCAATGCATTATATGTTAACTCATTTTTGTTCTTATCACCTTGTGGTTCCCCAAATGCGTCTTTTCATTATCCAGACGGCGCAATTAATAGTTGCTACTTACTCTTCCTTAATAAGACATGTGTCTCCTGGGCGTGCAATATCATAATGATGACAAGTTTACCATTAATGTGATGAATTTTTAAAGGTCTCTTTTGTATTAATGAAGGTTTTAATGAAAGCATTTGACTTGTTCTATAAACACAAGTTACCCCTCCATTTTTATCATTATTTTTTAACTTCCTAATCAGAGAGAGAAACAAAATCCCAAATAGTTTTGAGAATGTCTTCTTCTGCTGCTGCAATTCCAATTTCCTTGAAAATTCATTTGCTGAACAAGAGCCTTCAAATTCATATCCCGATGAGTACGAACTTCGTGTCATGCTGGATGATCTGGAGGATAGAATTAACACGCTACAAGCAGAGCTAGAGTATATAAAAGATCTAGAAAGGCATGGAGGGTATCCTATACTGCTCCCTAACTACCGTAGACTATGCTTGTCATGGTTCGGGGTAGTTATGTCTAAGATAATGTTATACATATTTGTGAATTATACTTTAATTCATGTGGCCTTTCACTAAGACACGCATAGTTAATATTCATTGGTTATGGATTTTGAACATGGATCCTAATGAGTGGTTACGTGGCACACATTCTAAGATATAAGCTTAGCTATGTCTTGTCGTGAATATGGCAGTTGAAATGGCTCTCCCTCCTTTTTCGTAAGGGTGACCATACTATAAATAGAGGTAAATGACACATGTTCTGTTCATTTGTCACTTTCAAAATTTCCAGAGTTCTTTGTGAGAATTTCTATTTCTCTTTCTAGAAAATCTTGTATCTTATTTGCCGAAAAATTTATTACCGATGGCGGATTCAAAAAAATCCAGTTCTTTGAAAGATCGCTCGATGTTATCTCAATGGGTGGCTCTAAAGTGGATCAAAAGTGTTGACAGGAATAAATTTCTAAAGAAATATGGTTAGGGTATAAATTTATTTGTTCAGATGTGTGAGACCGAGGACAATGCCCAAGGTATCCTTAGAAGTGATAGAAGTGATAGTAATTAGATCAGGGTTTGCTTGAGTGCCTTATACTCTGGAGTATTATCTGTTCCCCTTTCTCCTTTGTTAATTTCATTTATTCAAGCCTCTCTACTTGCATTGTCGCAAATAGTTCTGATTACTGTTTGGATTATCAGAGGTATTGAAATTCTCAATCACGCTATTGGGGTTAATTTGAGGGTGGCTGAAATTATTCATTATTACAATTTGTCTCATTCGAAGGCCGTGTGGTACTTATCTCCCAAGTATTTAGAGCAAATCATGTATTCATTTCTGACTTCAAATAAGGGTACAGAAAATGATAAAGTTATCATGTCAGGAGGTTGGGCTTCTAACGATGATAAAGCTCGGATTAATAAGGGTCCTTATGATGGAAGAAAACACTCATTTCCTGAACCAAGTGAGGCTAAGTTGGCCGATCATAACAAAATCTTTGAATGGAGAAGTACGGATGGGACAAATGAGCATGCTCGTTGTCACTACAAGCTATTTGACTAGGATAAATTCCCTTGTGGATTGAAAGGATGATGTTGAGGGCAATGTTATGGAAAAAAAAAAAGAAAAGTAAAGGGCTTCTTCCATAACACCCTTGAACCAACTCTAATTAAATACATGATTAGAGCTGGTTTGAGGGTGTTACATCTTGGTATCACAGCTAACTAGGTTGTAAAAACTCTGGTTGTAAGACCCCAATATTTATTTAGGATTAGATGGTTCAATTTGTAGACCTTGAGGGTCAATTTGATATTAAACTAAAGTCAGGATAAAGAATAATAATAAAATATAATATTTCTTTTTCGCCTAAACCTCTCTCATCAGTTCATATTCATGTTATTAACAGAGGGAGAAGAAAGAGAGTGAGAAGACAATCGCCACCAAAACTCTTCCAATCCGAGAGGAGAAGAGGGCTGGCGGAGAAGGAATTAGTGGAATCATAATCCTCGTTTCGCTCTTATTGTATCCGTATAAGTATTTCTTCAATTTCTTTCCAGGCATTCAAGGCCTAATTTGTTAAAACTCATCGAAATTGTGTTTATTCATTAACCGGATGGTTGTGATTCATTATAATCTAAAATCTATATTCAATTCTGATCGTTAGCGTAGGTTTGGGTGAAATCCCATTGAAGGGCATCTAGGGTTCACTTTTCCGGCTAATTTTCAAGGAATAACATCGACCTAATACTAAGGTATAGGTAAAATTAGAGACTTTGTTATCAAATTAATAATATTGATGTATTAGAATTGAGAAATTTCGATGAAATTAGAAAACATGGTAAATCACTATTCACTTTCGAAAATATTGTTCACGATCGGAAACACTGTTCATGGTTAACACACTATTTTCACCAAGTTACTGTTCACACCATAGTTATTGTTCACATCGGAGTTACTATTCGTGCCAGAGTTACTGTTAGCACCAGATTTACTGTTCACGTCCGATTTACTATTCATGTCGGAGTTATTGTTCACGGTACCATTCACGGGCATACTATTCACGGGAGTACTGTTCATGGGCGTTGTTCACAGGTACTATTCATAGGTACTATTCACGGGTATTGTTCATATTTTCTTAATAAAAGTTAAGAAGAGATGATGTTGAATGAGTAGTTTTGTTAGGATAAAACCTTTATGTCTTACAACCTAAGGATGACTAAATTTTTATAAATTGATGACGCAAAACGAGAATGGGATTTTTGTTAACTTAAGTGGGCTTTTTTTTTTATTTAAAAGAATACACTTGATATGGAAGTTTAACCACTATGGATAGATGTGGATGTACTAGAAACTTCCCTAGAACTAAGATATAAGTGAGTTTTGCTTTATTCACTTAGTTCGTAAATGAGACTTGAGCATGAAAGGATAAATGGATTTTTATTTG
>MKEJ01029992.1:0-11019 GCA_001753735.1 Embelia ribes
CATTTTTCAGATTTCCAATCCCACTAGTTCAATTTCTAGAGCTACGTGCATTTTACAACTACTTAAACAACAAAAAGAAAAACTAGTTCTTTTCTCTATTTGCTTTCCCCCCCTCTTTTTTCTCCTTAAGGTAAGCCTAAATAGAAACTATTTAAATCAACTTAATAATTCATGCAGATATTTTTTCTTTTCCCTTTCCAGGCTTTTGGCTCTTGGGATAAAGCTTGTTTAGAGAACGCTTAAACACAAATCCAGAGGTGGTTGATCAAATTTATCCCCGACAAAGCTGTGTGAAAATGAATTATTATTCTCCTTCCATTCATTCGTATATATTCTGAATTTCTCGGGCTCTGACTCATTGAGCGAGTTCAACGGGAATAGTTGCAAAGTCTCCATAACTCTTTGAGGTTCCGATACTTGATTTTCATCTACATAATCTGCAAAAATAGATTATGAGAGGGGGAAAAAAAATACTAAAACAAGTCAGTTAGGTAATTAGAAAAAATTTAGAGCCATATGGTGATGGATTAATCAAGGTTAAAATAAAAGGCCAAACCTAGATTACCTAAAAAAGGCTCACTTTTCGAGTTTATCAAAACTTCGAGTAATGGTATTCAACGTTTAGGGTTCTTGTTTTAAAGTTATGTTATGGTTTGGACCTTGCAGAAAAGTACATTAAACGGATTCTAAAGATACTTTAGTAAATTATCGTAAGTACCTTAAAAAGAGAACTATGTTAAAAATTATTTTGCAGTTGCTATGCTTTGAGTGATCTTTATTCAAAATAATGAGGCAAGAACTAAGAAAATATTGTATAGTAGTGACTGGGATGACCTTAATTGGTTGCTAAATCACATCATTTTCATTTACAAAGAATAAATGGAGATTTTTTAAGTACAAGCAGATATGTTTCACAAAATTCATGAAACCTAGCTAATTATGTGACTATCTTTAATTCTTGAACTATAAATCAAAGACATATGAGCTGCTATAGACTTATTTAATTTAGGTGCAGATTTTAAGCATTGTTGTTCATCTGGCTGCTTATATTATAAATTGTTTTTTTTTTTTTCACTTCTTAGAAGAAGTTTTTACCTTGATTGGTCCATCTTTTTCTAATATTAAATAAGCTAGTTTTATAATTCTTAGAAATACAAAGTTACAAATAAAACAAAGCAAGCACCAAATCTCAAAATAATAAAGGATAATAAATAAAGAAATATATATACATATATATTAAAAAATTTTGAAAAGTGCAAACATACTTCTTGCAAAACCAATCTTTTCTTCGCGGAGAACCTCATGATGATGGTACTGATGGTGATCCGTGACAGACACCTTCCGACGCTTCTGCCTCTCTCGAGCCTTATGGTTCTGAAACCAGTAAAACACATTCTTGCTTTCGATCTTACCATAAAAGCTTAGTTGAGAAGATATCTTCTGAATCTGGTCAGTGCTCGGGGTCCTGAGCCCCGACCTGAAAAGATCCGTCAGGACCTTAACCTGCTCGGGAGTTGGGTTCCACCTCCCGCACTTCGCCCCACCGCCATTTCCACGTGGCCTTACACAAAAGCCTGTAACCCCATGATCATGATCCATTGCCAAAGAAAGTAGTTAACTAGTACTTACGACTTTGTTTTTTGTTTTGTTTCTGAACTTAACAGAAATGGTTCGTGTGCATATATATAGATAGAAGAAAGGGAGTGAGTTAATTTAATCTTTATTTTTTTTCGAGATCGGAGCCTTTGATATCAAAGAATGTGAACTAAGGTGGAAACTTTTAGGATTTGATTGCTTTTGTTTTAACTTGATTTTTGTGTAGATATATCGAAAAAGCAGTCACTGTTCAACATTTTCGGTCGGCGAGTAGACAAATAGGTAACTTCGCAAAGTTTGTACATAAAATACTTTACTTTTGCTTTTAAAAATAAAATACTTTAAATCAACTACAACAAGGCGTGCAACAAAGAGCACATAAAAATATGGACAACTTGCACTTTAACCGTTGCTATTTGATAGATGGTTTTTGTTTTCTATAACGACTATTCAAATTCAATTAATATGCCTAAAATGATAAATTGTTATTTTTAATTAATATAAAAATACACATTAATGAGTACCGATTAGTAAGATACCCATTTTAACTTTCTCTCAATAGATAAAGAGCTATTTTGTGTCGGATTTTCAAAATAAAAAATCAGTCTATATCAAAAGAGATGGATTAGGAATCGCGTGATAATTATATTTGATCTCAAGTCATGCATTGCATTAGTTAAAAAAATTTAAAATTGTCAATAATGTTTTTCCTTTGGATACCGTTGCTTTAAACGAGTTTTTGAGATGGTGACGTACTAGTGGATGCCAAAGGAAGGGGAATCGCCATAGTATCAGTGAAAAGTTAAGGTTTCAACTACGTTTTAAGCAAATTTAACAAAAGTAAGTATATAATATTTAGTCAAATACTAGTACAATTCTGAACCCAAAAACACAAACGAGTAAATACAAATTTTTCTCTTAAAATAGTAGAAATACTTTTTCTTAGGCATAACATTAAGAAAGTAAATGATCTACCAAGATAACATGTTTTTAGTATTGGAGAAGTGTTTGTGAAATGGTGGGAGTTAAAAGTCAAAGTTTTAGTTCAACATTGTCTGATCTAAGTTAGCCTGTTGTGATCAAAAGCAACTGACATGGATACTGAATTTTGTTGACCAATATAGTTAAACAATTCTTGTATATAATTGAACCTCGTTTCTAGGGTATGTGACAGACAGGAAAGGACAAGAAAGCCAACAAGTTGAGATTTTAGAGAGGGAGAGAGAGTGAATTCCTAGGAACAACTAGAATTAGGGAACCTATTTGGCTTTTCTCATGTCTTGTGGTCCTTGTCTTATGCAATTAAATGCCATTGAATGACTCATAACCAATTAAGGGAGCTTAATTAAAATTTGATTTCTCCTTTATTTCACTATAGAGTTTGGTATATTTATAAATTGGCAATGGTACACCCAATCATAAGATTTATTTGATTTTCTTATCTCTTAATATAACAAAAAACAAAAATTAATTTTAGTTATTAATGTAATATATTTAAAAATTATTTATTTTCAAACATTCTACTTATCACATCAGCTTGTAAAATAAATTGGGTAGTTTTTTAGTCTCTCTTAAATTTTTTGTTCAAATGGAAACTTGAATTGTATTTTGGTTCTTGCTCACAGTGTATTTGCATACCAAGAAGATTGAATATTAGGAGCTGTCTTAAATTAGTAAATCATTAAAGTCTGATTTTTTAGGATCTCAAGGTTTAGGAACTTGAATCTAGAAGGAATATTGTGACTGATCTTTTGAGATTGAAGAGAAAAGATACAGACATACATGATAAAAATAAAACGCAAGGTCATGCTGCCTCGTAGCACTTAAAATACTATTGTTTTTGGGCCCTAAAAAAACTATAATAATGGCGATCACAAGACACAAGTAAAAATAAAAATAATAAGAGTGCTATATATTTGATAAGTTATCAAGGAATTATGATTAATAAACGCATATATTTTTCGATAGGGAAATTTCTTTTTAAAATTGTTCCTAAAATATCACGTTGTACTAGAGCTTGAGAAAGAAATTTTAGAAATTAAATTGAGAATTGTTGTTGTGTTTGGGGTAAAAATATTTTCATTTTTTTTATTAGAAATAGACATATATTGGGAATGTACTAGTATTGTAAGAATATCATTGTAATTATAGAAATGATTGTTTAATCCAAAAAAAATTATCTGATTCTCTTACCTGCTGATATTACAAATGGAATCTTTGGATATAATTGGTTACTAGGTGTATTGTATTAACAAGTGTAATTAATATTTTTCTTAACACGTCAATGGGTAATATCTTTAGGTAAAATTTTTAGGTGGCTATAAAATTACTCTAGTAATCAATGATGGACACTAAAAATATTTATTTTGAAGGTAACTCCCACAATAATTCTAAACCACCCAATAATAAGGCTTAGTTTGGAAATGCTATTTATTTTCAAAATTTATTTCTTAAAGTTGTTTTTAAATTTTGATTATAAAAGTGGGTATCATTCTTTGTATTCAGTAAATTAATTATAAAAATTATTATGATAAATAGTGTGTTATTTCAGAAAGTTATATTTTTAATTATAAAAAGACAAAAATATGTATGCATGAGGAATATAGTAAATATAATTAATTAAGGTCATTTTACAAATTAATGACAAAAAAAATTAACAAATTTTTTAAGACATCCCTAAGCCTGTTTTTAAATGTAGCCTTAGAAAAAAAAAGCAAATAATTAAAGCATATGTTTTTTTATTTTTTCTATTTGGTGATAGTAGGTATTTTATCTTTAGCAAACGCCATATTACAATTAAAAAAAAAAAAAAAAAGAAACCTCTAAGAAAAAACAATCTCAAACTATGCTTAATTAAGAAGATTTTGAAAAGAGCGAAGTTTTATTTCCCAAGTATCACTTTCTACTTTGTATTGGGAAAAAATAAAATAAACCTCCAAATATAAAAATCGAACTCAGTCATATTCCCTTTAACTTATATTTCTTCCATCCCAAAAATATAAGTTTACTGTTCTTTTCCGTTAGTCCTAAATTATAAGTTACTTTCCTCTTTTAAAATTGCTACAAATAACTATTTTATTAAAATACTCTCCTTTTATACATTTTTTTATTAACAATTACCACTTTTCATATTCTCAATAAGAGTATATTAGTAAAAGAAATAATCATTTAATTTTTTATTGCATTTACCATTTTTTTTTAATTTATGTGAAAAGTTAAATGAATATACTATTTTTTTGGAACAACGAAGTATATTATTGTTTTACCTTTAAAATTAATAAGCTTGGTAGTTCCAAAAATGATAAAAGTGAAACGGTCAATTTCTTGTGCGTGCTATATATACATACAATTCCCAATGTTGTTTTCCCCAAAAATTAAATAATAGTAGGGGGCTCATTTGTCTTTTTGCACTTGTCACCTGCATGGAATTTTGTTCTAACTCTTAAAATTCCCAACCTCCAATAGCGTATCCTTATCATTTTCATTTCTTCGGGTTAGTTAAATGGATTGCAACAATTCATCTAATTCCTCTCTTGTCCTCTTTAACTTGTTTCTTCTAAATTAAAGGTCCTTTTGTTTTGCTCTATTTTCTCGCCCAAAATCCCAATTTGCTGATTTACATGGGTATATACTTGGTAAACTTTGAATTTATTACTTGTGATTTTTGGTTCTTTAACAATCAAATTATGAAAACTATATTTTGGTAAAACTTATGTTGAAAGTAACAATTAAACCCAAAAAAAACCATATTATTTTCACACGCAACGGAAACAATTACTAATACATATTCAATGCAACAATAACGACTATTAACACCCTCACAAAACCGGAATAGAATAACACCATGTGCAATTCACACTTTGGTTGTAACATTATAAAAGCGTCTAAATTACAGTTACAAAATTATGAAAAAGAAAAGGTCAAATTAATAACGAAAAAAAATATTTAAAGTTCAATTTGTAAGTTACATCATCTATAAATACATACATGGCTAGAGAACGAGAAGAATCTGTCATAAAACGAGAATTGATTGGAGGGTTTGAAAGCATTAGCCATGTACAAATGTGGGCAATTAGAAGAGACGGTAATTTACAGTTTTAATATTAAGGTAATTGAATTGTATGTATGTTGTGCTGTAAATTTAAAAATATAGCAGGGCATTTTGGGGATACTCAAAATAACACGGCTTCACCAATAAATCGCGACTCTTGGCTTCACTTTATAATTAGTATAGATGTAGCTATGGGATATTTTACCCAATATTTGAGTACTTGTTTTTTTATATTAATTAGTTAAGAGGGAAAATAGCACTTTACCCCTCATGAGGTTTCTGACTATTACATTGAACCCCTCAGGTAGCATAAATTACAATTTACCATAGAAATTTATTTTTTATGTTGAAAATACCTAAATGCCCTTCAATGGGTCATGATTGTTTTAGCGCTAGTTTTAGCTAATTATTTATCAATTTTCCCTCTTAATTTCGTCACCATTATCTCTCATATTATCATACTATTCATCTAAAATCATCTTTATTCACTCCAATTCCATAGGAAAACGTTAAATTTCAAAATTAAAAATAAACCCAACGAGAATATAAGCCAATTATTAGTCAACTCAAACTAATTAAGATGATTAAAAAAATCAAATCAATTGATTAAAACCCACCTCATGCTGCTTTTGATTAAACAACTTGATCAACACAATAACTAAATTGATACACAAACCAATCAAAAAACAATCAAATTTCTCAAATTTTTAACTTTTGTTTTGACAAAAACTTAAGGAAATAATAGATGCAAAGGTAAAGGCCTTATTTTTTTAAGTGCGAAATTATGCTCATCAGATAGAGCAAAGCTGACAATCAATAGGCAATAATGAGGCTGTAACAACCGGCCAAACATTAGGAAAGATATAGAGTTTGAATTATTACTATATTTGCAAGATATAAAATAAAATTTATTTACAAAATTGCTATTACTAAGTGATAATATGATTGATATTAGGAAATGATAAAATCACGTTACAGGATGTTTGAATTTGGAGTTGAAGGAAGAAGATGAGGTGACAGTAAAGAGTGGGTGGGTAGATTGAGGGAAAAGAAGGTAGTCGGGAATCAAACGGTAGAATGCAATTGGAAGGCGAGCTGTAAAATGCAATTGAGAGGCAAGCGGTGAAAATTAATAGGAAGAATTTACATTATTGTAGATTCAAAAAATATATTCAAGATATATTCAATGTTTAACTTGTCGTGGTAAATGAGTCATTTTTTCTAAGCGTAATGAGGACAAATCAGTGGGGAAGGGGTATTCTTGGGTTTTAGTACATTTTGTTTTTTTTTTTGACAATATCAGTTTGGACCCTTGGGGGCAAGTCGAAACATGACCAAAACCTTAAGGGGGTGGAATGAAATTTATGATAACTGGTGGTGTAAACTGTAATTGAGTAAAACCTGAATGGGGCAAAGTGTAATTTACCCTAGTTAAGTTGCACTTGAAAGAGGGTTTAGTTCGTGGCAACGGAGATTTTGCCGTTCATAATCAGCAACCTGATAGCCGATCGTATTTATATTAAATTTGTCTCGTTTCATCAAAAAATGGAAAGTCGAATTACAAGATATTGTTGCTTATTCTGAGTATCAGTATCCCTCCATCTTTAGTTTGCATAAAACAATAAAAGAATTGATCAAAAATTTCTAACACTATAATTGTCTAACACCAATGAGAGACAAAATATAGGCTACAAAAATAAAATATTTTATATGCATTTACAAAAATATTTTTATAATATTTTATTACAAAATTTTATTTTTCTTAGTTACATTTTGTCTCCTAGTCAACTCTAAAATTTTAGAGTCAAAAGCTCTCTCCTCCTGCAGCCCATGCATGTCAAAGTTGGCGCGGAAGTTCAAAACATACATCTTATTTGATTGGGATTTGGGTTTGAACAGACATATTTTGCATGTTTAAAAATCTACCCCTCTTTTTAGGTTTGGATTCAATGCTGGTCCTTAGATTCGGTAATGGTTGCTTGCTCCAAATTTGTGATTGCTCGTGAGCAGTGGAGGATTTAAGAGAAATAGAGCTTAAGGCAAAAATAAAATTTTGTGTCTCTTACGTTACATAAAATCACATTCAAATTGAAAAAATTAATAATATATTAGTGCTTATTATTAATAATTCAAACTAATCCATTTTCAATCCTTTATTGATAATCAGGAGAATCCACTTCTTTTACTTGTATATTATCATTACTATTATGACCAATTTTATCACTCATCTTATGTTCAATATTTGATTTGCTCGAGGATTGATCTACTAATTGCGTTATGCTACTTTTCTCATTTGTTGCAAATCTATCAAGAACTCCATTTTGATACAAGATTACCTTTTCAAATTTTTTTTTTTTTTTTGATTTTTCATATCTACTTGGGTACTTTCTAGAAAACATTTTAATACTAAATATGAATTTTTTAAAGCAAAAATAATACTATATAATACAACCAACTATTTTATCTATAATAAATTAAATATTGCATATCATATTAAAAAAATATTAGAAAGATGGAAGCTAATTAATTGGATTTGTTGACGGAAAAATAAATTGGCATATTGTTTTAATTTTATTTGATCAAGTAATAGGTATGAATTAGAAAAACTTCAATGGTGACACTTGAGCGAGTGAGAGTAGAAAATTTTATTTTCACGGTATAATAGAATGTGTTATGTGGGGAAATGAGAAGGTAAGTTGATTTTAAAGTTAATTATGAATTATTATTAAAAGAAAATAGAGTCACTTAGGAATTAGATTACACTAAATTAGAAAATTTTATTTTAAAATTAATTAATAAATAAATTCTAAAAAATGAGCCTTTTATCAATATTTTTTAATCCGAAAATAATTAAATACGAGGCTAAAATTTTGGGTCTTCAATTAAAAATATTATTTTTATTCTAAAATAATTTATATATGTTAAAAAAATTTAAAAATTTAAGAACTTCTTATTTTCGAGAATCTAAAACAATTATCTTAATTGCATTGTGAAAGATCCGCCATTGCACATAAACGATTCCATAATTGGTCCATTTCCATCTCAATGCCTATATATTACGGTAATGGTGTCGCATAAGTGGGGGCCTAGCCTTGTTACAATAAAGCTATACTACTATAGTTTTATTTTATTTTAGCATTGAGATCCGACAGACGTGGCGGAGACAAGCAAGAAAAAGACGCAAATCTTGGCCTCCTTTATTTCACGCTCTCTTCCTCATTATTTATTTTAATTGGAAAATAATATAAAAAACAATTCCATGCGCATACTCACTTATTTGCACATACCCAAATGAAGTAGTGGTCCTCATTGACTTCTCGATTCTGTGCTCTTCTTTGGATCTCACTCAAAGAATAATATTGAATGGAAAATTATATTGATAATAGATGTAGCAAAAGATATTGCTCTTGTATCACCTTCCCCTACAAAATTACATGATTTTTTTTTCTTTCAATATGGTGCTTATTTTCGGATTAATTGGCAAAGAATGAACTTTAAATCTGTTCTATGGCTATCCATCCCTAGATTAAAATGTGCAAATATTTGAATATTTATTTAGAAATAACTTTCTCATGTAATAATATTCTCACCGTCCACTCGTGACATGTCACATATCATAGAGGAAAATGCACAAATATTCAAATATTTATTTAGAAATAATTGTTTCATGTAACAATATTCTCACCGTCCACTCGTGAGAGTTAAGGAAGACAAGAAAAGATATCAAATGATCCCTATATTTATTTGTAATCGTTACTTTATAGATTGTTTCGTTATTTTTAAGTATCCATTTAGAAAATCAATAAAATATTAATTAATAATTATTCTATTTTTTAATTTTACCCGTAGAGTGGTATGCTTTGAGTATTTAATAAAACATAATAAAGTAAAAATATTTTTTTCTACTATTGAATTTAATTAATATTTCTTAATTTATATGCTCCAAATTACAATGACTTTTGAAAAGGAGGAGAGGGAGTAAAGAGTTACTCCAATTAATCCATTTCATTAGCCGAAAGAAACGAAAATGACAAGGTTCCATAGGGGAGTGGGAAATATAGGAGTTAGAACAAAACACTATGCAGGTGACAAGTGCAAACAGACAAATGAACCCACTATTGTTTTTAGGGAAAACATCATTGGGAATTGTATGCATAGCACGCACAAAAATTGACCGTTTCACTTTTATTGGAACTACAAAGCTTACTAAATTTTAAACCAAAAGGATCGATACAACTTGGGGAAATACTAGGACTGGGTTCGGTATTTGTTACTATAATTAGAAAATTAATAAAAGTATAAAGCAGTTTTAGATAATACTATTAATTATCATTCAACCGGCTTTTAGTCATAGTCATGCCTCCGGATTTCTAAAAATCCGGAAAATGTTAGTTTAATAATAATAAATAAAATAACTATCCACATATGCTTTAACTCACCATACGACCATATCATAAAACATTCATACTCAATGTATTTCAAAATATGGTTTTACAACTTCATGAGATAGAAACAGAATTTGTCAAAAGACTGGTTCTGTAGTTTAAAACATATTTATAAATAATGTACCACTCTCGAATAACTTATGCATACACTAGCTTATCTGATATACAAGTAATTACCAAAATATACGTCCCTTCTAACTCCTATATGGAGTCTCCTCCTATGCAATGATACCATAGTAGTTAGATGCTAGGGGCAGCTTCTTCTTCAGCTGCACAATTTAATAAACAAAAAGCCAGACGGGATTAATTATGAGAAGTATTTCAATCAATATACTAAGTATCGAAAATAAAGATCAAACAAATATTCAATATCGCACAATCAATTCACTGGTAAATAGTGTGCCGATTTAGTTAGTCAATCTACCATCACCCATATGGTGTCTTTTCCGCTTTGGGCTCTAGGAAATTCCCCAATAAAATCCATCATTATATGTTTCTATTTCCATTTCAATATCTTTACTAGCTATAACTCTCCTCCAGATTTCTTTCGGTCGCCCTTTATCTGTTGACAAGTAAGACAGTGTGCCACCAACTACGAGATATCCTTCTTTAGACTTGACCACCAATAAGTGCAACTCAAGTCATGATATATCTTATTCCCATCATGATGTATCACCAGTCGAGATTGATGTAAATCTCGTAACACTTCCTCCCTCATCACATTCGGCACATAAAGGCGACCCCGATATCTCAACTCCACTTTTGTTCCTACTGACCATACTTGTGATTCCCCTTTGTTGGCCCTATCAATAAATTTTTGGGACCTTGTATTTCTATATTGTGCCTCCATTACCCTTTCTACCATTTCGGGATGGGTCTTAATCGCAAACAATGAAACCTGATTCCTGGTTTCGACATTCTCTAATC
>MKEJ01029999.1:0-15312 GCA_001753735.1 Embelia ribes
GGGAGCTATAGGTTATTGAGTCTATAGGATAGAAAATCTTGAGTGAGCTACATCTAGAAGGTCAAGGTAGGCGTCTAGGAAACTTGGTTGCCTTAGATACCTTATGTGCTTTGTTTGAATCAATCTATGTCGCATTCTTTTCCTGTACGTATTTCATATTGAAAAATCAATAGTCTGTTGTAATGGATATTGATACTTAGCTCTATGTTTGATAGACAGGGGATGCTCTATAAGCCCAACACGAATCTCTGTTAGTGGACGAAGTTAACAACAATTATTTGGAACTTGCATACATAACTTTTCTTACCTTGTATAATATGAACATGAGATTGATTATTCTGTGATTTCTTTTAATCATATAGATGGTTCGTAGAAGACACGGTAGATGTGGATGTAAAAATTGTGGTGGTCGTGGCATGGAATAAGTTAATCCTCCCCCGGTGGTGTATGCTCATCCCGAAGAGGAGGTCACATAAGTAGGGTTCCACAGCCCCTACACAAGTGGCAGGACTAGCTGAGGTCGTTTCGACACCCATTATGGTAGACTTGTAGCAAATAGTCACCAGAATGGCCCAACAAACTTCATTGGTAGTTAGGGTAATACTCGAGACAATAGGTGTTTAGTAGCCTGACAATCAAACTGTTGAGGCTCAGGCAATGCGGGCTCAAAAAAAGATTGATAGGTCTGATGCCCCTATTTTTTGTGGGGGAGGAGATGCAGAAGAAGCGAACACTTGGGAACATAGAGCATCATTTATCATGGGATTAACCGATGGGTTAGTGATGTCAAGGACATTACGACAACTCTTGCGCGATGAGGTGGTTGAGTGGTGGAAGGGGCATATTGAGATAAATGAGGTTGTGGAACTAACATGGGAGGGGTTCAAGGATGTCTTCTAGAACCGGTACTACCCATAGATATATCAGGATAGGAAGGTGCACAAGGATCCCAATTCGGTGATGTGATATTCGACGGACTTTATAGCTTTGGCAAAATATGCCAAGGCTTATGTACCTATGAAGGCGGAAAGGGTAAAATGGTTTGTGAAGGGATTGCGGCCTTGCATCTATTGGGTTGTGACAGCAATGAGACCGACCCTTTATAATGAAGCAGTATAAAGGGCTGATGATCAAGAGGTCATTGACCTTCAGGAGAGGTAGTTACAAGAGAAGATGAGGGAACATGATTTAGGACTGAGTAAGGGGCATCAGTCTCGGGGACAAAATAGTAATTAGGGCAATCAGAAAAGGAGCCAAGAAGATAGAACAACATTGTCACAGAGACAACCAGGGAAGAGATCTTTTGCTATTGGAACAAGGTCAGCCAATACTGGTTGGAAAGTGTGCCATAGTTGCAAAAATGAGGGGCATATCATGACTTACTGCCTACTATCAGGTGCAATCAGTGCGGGGTATGGGGGCACATGTAGAAAGTTTGTCTGAGGGTGAATGCACAAATTTAGACTACTCATACCACACCACAAACACAACTAACTATGTCAGTTCAGTCGGGGATAGTGTCAAGTCGTGGTGTCCAACAAGGAGGCGAGAATGGGGTTGTTGCATCCACCTTTACATCAATAATACCGATGCAACTGTATGCTCTTTAAGAGATCATTGTTACATCAGCAGATACGTCTATCATTCAAGGTACTTTGTTATTTCATTCATCCTGTGTATGGTTGTGTTGTCGACACTACAACAATGTCGGCTATATGCAAAGTTGTTGAAGTGTGAGTTATGGCTTCAAGAGGTGAAATTATTGAGGTATGTTATGATGGCGGAAAGAGTCATTGTAGATCCATCAAAGGTTGAGGCAGTGCCAAATTGTGAGCAGCCCAAGAACGTTTTCAAAATTCAGAGTTTCTTAGGATTGGTTGGTTACTATAGAAAGTTTGTGAAGTATTTCTTGACCATAGCATTTCCTATCATTTGCCTTGCTCACAAAGGGGTCAAATTCAAACTGGATGCAAAATGCGAAGAATTGTTCATGAAGTTGAAAGAGTTATTGGCAATAGCGCCGGTACAAATCATTCCAAAAAGGATAATTGGATATACGGTATATTGTGACTCATCAAAGGAAGATATGGGATGCGTGTTGATGCAAATGGAAAGGGTAATTGCCTATGCTTCTCTGCAATTGAAAATATACGAGCAAAACTACCTAATTCATGATTTGGAACTGGGAGCAATCATGTTTGCATTGAAGGTTTTGAGGCACTACTTCTATGGAGAGAGATTTGACCTTTTTTTGGACCACAAAAACCTCAATTACATCTTCACATAGCAAAACTTAAATATGAGACAGAGACAATGGATGGAATGCTTGTAGCAATATAACTTTGACATCACGTATCATCTGGAAAATACAAATGCAGTAGCCAATGCATTGGATCACAAGATCAGGTGTACCTTGGCATGTCTCATATGCGATGAATGGGATGCCATGAAGTCATTCGGTGAGTTCAGATTGGAGTTCTTCGATAGAAGAGAACAGGTTTCATTATTTGGCATAGTTGTTCAACCCGAGTTGGTAGATAGAGTGATCAAATCTCAGTGAGATAGGATCACAAAAATTTGTTGCTAGAGCCCAAAATGGTGAATCCCAGGTTTGGGCAGTTGGGGACCACAAAAAGTTGAGATACCGAGGTTATTTGTTTATGTCGATGTCAATGAGGGAAAATATATTAAAAAAGTGGCATCAGTCGCGGTTAGCAATGCATCCGGGAATAAACAAAATGTACCATAACTTAAATTGCACGTATTGGTGGCTAAGCTTGAAGAGGGGCATAGCTCAGTTTGTGGCACGATATTTGACGTGTCACCAAGTAAAGGGGGACAGGAAGAAGATGGGTGGTAAAATGCAACCACTCGAAATATCAAAATGGAAATAGGAACATATCAAGATGGATTTTGTGAGTGGTTTTCCGAGGTCTAAGGGAAGAAATAAGACCATATGGGTGATTGTTGATAGGTTATTAAAGTCAACGCACTTCCTATCAAGAAGGAAGATAGAGTATGTAAAGGAAATCCTTCGGTTACATGGTCCCCCCTTGTACAATTGTATCTAATTGGGATCCAATGTTTATATCGCAATTCTGGGAGGGTATGCAGCAAGCTATGGGCACAAAGTTGACAAAAAGTATTGCTTATCACCCTCAAACAGATCGATAGATGGAAAGAACAATTCAGACTTTGGAAGATATGCTATGGGCATTTGTGCTCGATTTCGAGGGAAGTTAGGAAGATCATTTTCACAAAGCAGAATTTGCATATAACAACAGTTACCATTCGAGTATTGGAATGGCGCCTTTCGAGGAAGTATATAGGTTGTCGTGTAGGTCCCCTATATGTTGGATGGAATTTGGATAGTCATTACATGTGCATACTGATAAAGGGATTGAATTCACTTTTTCTCAAACCCAAGATTTATTTAATGAACTTGGCATATTACATGAGGTGACATGTATTGATAATCCACGACAAAATGAGCGGTTGAACGTAAACATCAATATATTTGAAATGTTGCTCGATGTTTACCCTTCCATGCTAATATCCCCATTTTGTTTTGGGGTGAGTGCATTCTTATGTTTTTCATTTAATTAATTGTACTCCTTCCATTGTTCTTAAAAGCGTCACCTCGTATCATTATTTTTTCAAATAAGAACCTACTTATGATCATTTACTATTTTTTGGTTGCTTGTGTTATGCTCAAACTCTTAAAAGTGAATTTGATAAATTTCAACCCCGTGCGGTTAAATGTGTTTCTTGGTCTATCCCGCAACTCATAAGGCATATCGTGTTTTTAATTTATAAAATATATTTTTTTAATATAATGGGATCTTATTTTTCACAAGGATATTTACCCGTATTATGGATCACCGCAACCCATTCTTGTATCTAATTCCTATTTTAAGTCTTCTAGCTCTATTAATCCCATTACCAGCAGCCTATTAACCTTTGTTAATGAGGCAGTCCATAATACTTACCCCACAACAAACCCAACCCCAGCCCCATCATTCACCCGGCCCTCCCCACTACCTATCCGGACAATCGTGTTGCTAGCCTAATCCACTAGCCCGCCTACCCACTCCTACCAGCCTACTTCACCTGGTCTATCGACATCTAGTCAAGCTCCTTGCCCAGTTGAGTCAGGCCCTTCACTGAACCATCTAATCTCAGCCCTTATTCAGACTTTCCTAGCCAGGCTACCTCTACCCAATTATTTGTTGACTCGGTCCACCCTCAACAGATTTTACATCCCCTGGTTCTAATTGAACAGGTTTAACTGAACCAGTTACTCATGCCCCAACCCAACCCGTTATTTTAAACCCGGTTGTACCACCTTCTACAATCTGTGTTTGGCATAATGCCCATCCTCAACAAACCACTACCTGCCCCAAATATCTTCTTGATTATGATTACCCACCAACCAACACCTTCATTGGTACTCCTTATGTGGCCCACATTACGGTACATCCTCTTTCTATATACCTTTCTTATCATTATTTTTGTCCCTGTCATCGTACTATTCTTACCTCTGTTAATGAGATTTCAGATTCTACTTTTTCTAAGGTTGTACGACTTTCACACTAATATGATGCCGTGAAGTCTGAGCTCGATGCCCTTAAGGACAAGCAAACATGGACTTTGGCTCCTATACCTCCTGTTAAGATGCCAATAGAATTTAAGTTGGTTTACAATAATAAATTGCATGCATAGGTCAATTAAGTATTATAAGGCTAGATTAGTAGCTAAAGATTATACTCAACAAGAAGGCCTTGACTATCATGATACCTTTGCTCAGGTGGCCAAACTGGTTATAATATACTGTTTGTTGGCTATTGTTGTTGCTCGTCATTGGGACTTGCATCAATTGGATTTTGCAATACTTTTTTGCATGGAGGCTTTCATGAGGAGGTATATATATCATTGCCACCTTGGCTTTCGGGATAAGGGGGAGCCCCGCGTTTACCACTAGTATAAGTCTCCTCATGAACGTAAGAAAGCATCTCGATAATTATATGCTAAATTATCATTGTGCATATTTCTACTAGTAACCGACTGTCTGCATCTGACCATTCTTTATTTACTCAGATTTCTGGTTCTTCTTTTGCTACTGTGCTTGTATATGTATATTTTGGTTGCAGGCAATGATTCTGCTAGCATTACCGTAGTTAAGCGGTTTCTCATTGCTCGTTTTAGTATTAAGGACTTGGGGCCCCTAAAGTATTTTTTGGATTTGGTGGTTGCTCGTTCTCCTTTAGGTATTTTTATTTCTCAGCGAAAATATGCTTTGTATATTTTATCTAACGTTGATCTATTAGGTGTTCATCCTACCTCCTTTCCTGTAGAGCGTAATTTGCATCTCGTCACTGATGATAGAGTTCTTTTATCTGATCCAAGTGTTTACCGTCAACTTATTGGCCATTGACTTTATTTGACTATGACGCGACCTAATATTATTTTCTCAATCAATTACCTCAATCATTTTATACAAGATCCTAGTGATGTTTGCCTTTAGCATGCTCATCGAGTTCTTCGTTATGTTTGGAGCTCGCCTGGTCATGGTTTGTTTTTTGCTTCTAATAGTTCTTTGAAGCTGATTGCTTAGACAAATTTTGATTGGGCTAGCTATCCTATTATTCGGAAGTCTACTACTAATTTTTTTATTACCTTGAGTACTGCTCCTATTTCTCGGTGGTCCAAAAAACTAGTTGTTATGTCATGTTATCTGTTGAGATGAAGTATCGAGTTATGGCTTCTACTACTTGTGAGTTGGTTTGGCTTTCTGCTCTACTGCATGACTTTCGAGTTTTTGTTACTCGTCCTATTCGCTTTTTTTACGACAACCATTCTGTTGTTTACATTGCTCATAATCCGATTTTTCACGAACGCGCCAAACACATTGAGATTGACTGTCATTTGGTTCGTGAAAAACTTCAGTCAGGTTTGATTCGCCCACTACATACTCCTGCTCACTTGCAGCTTGCTGATATTTTTACCAAACCCTTTGGCCATGATTCTCATCATTTCTTCTATCGCAAGTTGGTAATTACGAATCTTCATACTCTAACTTGACAAAGAGTGTTAGAGTTATTATTTCCTTGTATCATTGATTTTATTTTGATTTTCTTATCTAGTCTCTCTGTATAACTATATATATGACCCATGTATTATTCCATATTCAAGTAATAAAATTATATGTTTTACTCATATTTTAACAATGTCCGTGTTGTTTGGATCGTTAATTTTTTTTTAAAAAAATTGAGATTACAATAATAAATCCCATGCAAAATTCAAATTCAAAACAATTCATCAAATCACTCATCACCCATGTCTCGTAGTCCCCGTTTTACATTGGCAATTTTACACTTCTTTTGTCGACAAATAATAGGTCTTGATTTGACAGCATATATTTTACACAAAAGTTAAAATTATGATTTTAAAATTAAAATGAGGTCCAAATGTATTCATATTATTATGTCTCATTCTTACTCCCAAATAATGACGAGTCACATTAGTTAGATTTTGCGTAAAATGATAATAATTAAAAATTCCAAATAAAAAAATAAGCAATTAGACCTGAACATACAAAATAGGAAAACGGATCTATTATTCCATGGACTGGGGGAGTAAGAATTATGATGGAATTAGCTACCAATCCCACGGCCAATTATTTTCATCTTAGCAGTCGGCTCCAGTCATTTGCAATTGACAATGGTCCGTTATGGCGCCATGTCAACTAGCGTTACAATACATTCTTCGGAGAGTAGTGTCGTTCGAATATCAATACAAAAGTCGTTCTAAAGGAATTTGACTACTTATGGAAATCAGTAATTTAGGACTTAGTAATTATTGAAAAACAAGTTAATTCATGCTTACAAGCTTACACATGCACATCTTACACACACTGCAAAAGCGACCTACTGTTGGATTTCAATTTTTCCTAGACCAAAGAAGAAAAGATAAAACTTAAAAAAGAGAAATAAAAAAAAAAAAAAACCATACAGTAATGCACGTTAAAAGCACAAAAGAAAAACAATGCACCTTTTTGCCCTGTCGCTCAGAAAAGTAACTTCCTACGTAGCGCAGATACCATGTTATTCCCGCCAAGGCTCGCAAGATCTCGGATCGTCTCACCAACAAGATCCTTGAATATCAGGCGTTCTATGTCCAACACTGCCTCCGACATCTCTATGTGGCAGTCTCCCCAACCGTTGATTGCATCTCCCGCCAAGTCCTTGCGTAAAACACCGCAGACCGTATCAAACAAGTCCTCCTCCACCGAGTCCCTCTCCCTAATCCTCTGAAACTCCGACCAAATATGTGAAAGTGAGGGTTTCTCTTCGCTGGGATTTCGCCGTGTAGGGAGCTTCCAAGGCGGCAATTGCCTGTTCCAGTTGAGGATTTCATTGATGGTGTCGAAGATGAGCTTTCTTTGTAGCCTCGAAACTTTGGAAGTGTCATTACCTTTGAGGTACTGTTGTTTTTCGAGCAAGAGGAACATGTCGGAGTCATCAGGGAGGTAGTTGCAAGCACAGAGAATGTCGGCAATGTATGCATAATCGCAATCCTGTATCGTATCTTCGCATTGTGATTGGATTGGTGAAAAAGCAGGGCTCCATATATCTTCTTCATATTCTCCACGCGAATCTGAAAATGTTATTGGTTGACATAAATATGGTACTTTTGCAAAGATGAAACTATAATTAAGTGGAACTTGTATTCGACACATTTCATTTGGTTAATGTTCTAGCAAAGCAAAGTAGTTCATACCTCAGCACTCTTGAGACCCTCAGATCATTTCCATTTTCTCGTTTTTGACATTAATTTACATTCAATTATATATCAGGGTTGTTTTGGCCATAGAAGCTTCTAATATATCTGAAGGAAGGATATTAGCTTTTTTCTACCCATGAAAAAAGTTGTGCATCCAACCAGAAGGTTATAGTCTTTCTAGGCCAAACCAATAAAAAATGTCAATCTAGACAACCAAATGAAGTGCGGTCTACTAATTTTATCATGGTTAATGCAATAAAGAGTAACATTTTTTGGTTGGGTACGATAAAGAGTACGATTAAGTTGTCTAGGGACCAGAGCTAGCCGCGTTTCATAAACTTTTCAAAGTCAGTAGTCATAAATATTTCACCTAATTCATAAATTTTGGGGGAGGTTTAAAGTCACTCTACGTATTAACTTCCGTCATCAATTGCAGTTAAAGGTCATCTGTCAAATATAATAAATAAATGAATAAATGAGCCTCGAATTTCAGGATAAATAAAAACATTGCCGAAATTTATCAACATATGACGCATCACATTCACTCCCCATTCTGTATCTGTGCCTGTGGTGGTCAAGTTCACTACCACGTGACTTTGCACTTGACTGAGGTTTATTTTCCCCAAACCTCAAAAAATCAATGACTAATACACAACCCATAGCTCGATTGGTAACTTTAACCTTAAAACTACTATTAGGCATAGTTGATCTCTATTGACTACCCTTTTGTGACCATAGACAACAGGCCACGTAACCAAATGAACCTTGTCCATGCATTGGCACTTTGACATTATTATTCTCCTAAATTTTAGATATATTATTCATCTACTGTATCAAATTTACAATTACGGGGATGAAGCTAGCTATTTATCTGGTCATTAATATATGAAATTGGTTGACATGACAAACAGAACCAATAAGGGCTAGTTTTGGATTGGGTCAAACTAGGCCTAACCACTATCTACGTCATATAAAACAGAGTCAAAAGCAAAAAATCTAGCAAAAAATTGTCACAGGAATGGGTACTACGGAAATATGCATTAGCATACAATATACCAATCAAAATTATGGAATATAGTAAATACATTATTTTTACCTTTAAAATCGATGCTTCGCTTCATGATTGGCGACGGAGACGATGAGTCGTCCTTGTAAAAGGATGAGTCGAGAACTGAGACTGGACTCGGTTGCAACTCAGCTGCAGTCATCTCCGCAATGCTGTGTAGCAGCCTATCACACCTCTCTAACAAATTCCTACCCCCTTTGTATTCTTCCATTTTGGATCTCTACAAGTAAAAACACAAAAATTCAAAAGAAGTGATGAAAAGCGTCATGTGCCTGCTTGTCGATCACATTACGATGTGGCGAATACCGAGATGATCAATGTGATGCCGTCAAGGGCTAGAAAAAAGACACTGTTGTACAAGAGAGCCCTACAGTATAGCACTCTCGGTATAAACTAGTGTTGCTAGATAATATGGCAATCAAATGGTGCGGTTATTATGTAATTAATTTAATGTTGTCAATTATTACATACATTTTTAATTTGATGGCAGTATCCCGACTCTTGGATTGTGGGTAGGAGGGGGCTGCTTAAGGCAACCTCTAACCCTACCCCGTTCAACTGAAACTAACACAGAATAATTTCCTAATTTTAGCAACAGAAAAAGAACAGGCAATTAATCAACAAAACAGGAAATTGAAAATACTTCTCAATTTGATTCAATGTACCTCGGATTCAGTTTGGGAGGAAGTGCTAACGGTGCTTTCGGAAATCGATGAAGATTCATCTTCCATGACTAGAGCAATCTTCTCCTTTGCATCAACAGACGATTTTCGGTTCCGTGGTGATCGATTTGCCAGTGTCTGTTCCGACCCGGTCCTCCTCGGACTAAGCCTCGGTGAATGCACTGGAGACGCTCTTCTCTGATCCGGAAATTCATTGCCCCTCCTTTGTGTCTCAACGGTAAGTGGCCGTCTCCTCACTGGAGAAGAATTCGGACTACTTTTTGCACTAATGGGATTCCTAGGCCGCTCCTTCAGTGGACTCACCGCCGGAAAACTCTCTCCAACGTTGATTATGTTCCGGCGGACACCCGATCTATCATTGCCAGACCGGCTCAATGGAGGAGCTCGTGATCTGGCAGGCTTCATGAGCACGATCGGGGACTCCTCAACATACACATAATTCCTCCGATCTAAAGGCCTCTTGTTATGCAGCAGCCCTTTAAGCTGCATTGCCTCTAGTATCTGTTTAAGGGTCTCCAAATCCTTACATGGCTCGTCGATCCCTCTCATCCTCAGCCTCCTCTCGATCTCGTTGTAAATTGTCACATCCTGCTTTGGCTCGGGGAAAAAATCCTCCGAGTCAAAGTAGCTCTTCCTCTGCTGAGGCGACTTCCACAGCCGACTTGAATGATCGACTCGATTCCCAACCACTGAGTTCGCGTTTTTCTCCATCTTTGCATACTCGGTTTTCGCTGTATTCGGTGATTTAGGCTGAACAGATTGCTTTGCCTGGAAACTGTTGGCGTCCATGAACCGAGACAGATCTTTCGATACTCTAGATTCGGAAGCTGATCTTCTGAGCTCCGCAATTTTTACCGGTTCCAGAGCCGTATCGGGAATTGGCTCAAGCCCCATCAGCCGTGCAATGACGCTGGTGGAGCGACGCTTCTCATCTCCGCCGTCCACTTCTGAATTAATCGATGGCTTATTTCGCGGGATCTCCTTCGGGTAGAGCTTCCCCTTAGCGTCCACCATTGCTCGACTGTCCAGAGAGAGCCGTGGTGCTTCTTTGCCAAACTTCCACGGAGATCGAGTCCCTTCCTTGAACTCGAAAACCGGCAGTGTTTTTGACTGGGTAACTGCCGGAATAGAATTTTCGGGTGCCGGAGATCGGGGCGCTGTCGCCGGGGATGCTATTGTAGCTTTAGTCTGCTTTAGTTTCTCCGGTTCCGGTGGAGAATCAATAATCTGCTAATTTCAATTAAATCAAGTAGTCATAAATTATTTAGTTTTTGGAAAGGGAAATGAAAGCATACATACATATTTCCAATTAAATTTCTAACTTAACAATGAAAAAAATAATTTTCTTCACATACATTAATATTTAGAAAGCGTAAACACTAGCGTTTCTATACTATGCCACAAAATTATTGAAATAATTACAACCAAGATATCATACAGCAATAAAAATGTGAAATTATGTCTTCCCCTAATCTTAATTAGTTTAAGTGGAAAAAAATAGCTTTACTCCATAGGTAAATTGCGATTATTAACTACTCAAAAATTTGTCTGAAAATTATCGACATAAAAAATTGTTGTGTCACACTTCTGATTCTATATTTTCCATCCGATAAATTAAATGTGGAAAATGTTAAATTTAGTAAGATTAAATTGAAATTAGGAACACAATGGTGTTTTACGGATTGCAAGCACCAATCTAACGGCTGAGAATATACAAGGGATATATCTTAAAAGAAATAAATAACTGACCGGAGAGGGAGAAGAAGTGAGGCGTTTGGTGGAGGAGTAGAGGCGTTTTCCGGTGAGGATCTGGTGGCGATCGAAGAGCTGGAAGAACCCCGCCATACACCCCATCTGCTTCTCTATGTGCTTCTCCAAATTCTGATCGTGTATTATCCCCGTCGTCATTCTCTCTCTCTCTCTCTCTCTCTCTCACGCCCTAACCCACAATTCCCCAATTTCGCTCTGTATGCATATACTCAATCAATTCCGGTGATAAAGAGCTCTGAGCTAGTAGCTAGGGTTTTGTACTTCTGTATATAAAGATGCCATTGGCTCGGTACCAGATAAGGAATGAGTACAGCTTGGCTGATCCGGAGCTGTACCGAGCCGCGGACAAGGACGATCCCGAGGCCCTCCTCGAAGGCGTCGCTATGGCCGGCCTCGTCGGCGTCCTCCGCCAGCTCGGTGACCTCGCTGAGTCAGTCTCTAATCTCCCAACTCATTTGACTTTCGCCTGATATATTTAATGGTGTTTTGGATTTTGAGGGAGACAAAATTCGGGTTATTATTTGGTGTATTAGTAGGAGATCTGATGGAATTTGAATTTGTTTTGGAGTAATTTGTTTAAATGGCGCTAACATTTGGGCTACTTCGGGAATTGGGTCATAAATTGTGTCTGATAAGTCAATTATTTTTTGTGACAAAGTAAATCCTGAGTTAGGCTTTTGTTTTTGAGTAATTGGGCAAATGGCACTAAAAATTGGGTTGATTTGGGAATTCGTTTATGTCTTAAGGGCATAGATTGTTACTATGTAATTACATTTTAGTAAAAGGGAAATTCGAGTAGAATTGTTTTTTTTTCAGTAGTTGGGTAAATGACACTAATAATAGGGCTGATTTTGGAATTGGTTTGTGACTTTTGGCCATAAATTGTGTCTAATAAAATGCTCTTTAGTTACTTTTATAGTAAATGGAAAGTTCGAGTTAGGGTTTTGTTTTTGAGTAATTGGTCAAACGGCGCTAATAATTGGTCTGATTTTTGGATTTGTTCGTGCCTTTAGGCCATAAATTGTATCTAATTGAATTCTCTTTAATTACTTTTGTAGTAAAAGGAAAATTTATTCCTGGTTTTTGTTTTTGAGCAATTGGTTAATGGCACTGAAGGGTTGAGTTGATTTTTGTATTGGTTTGTGCTTTTAGGGTTTAAATTGCGTATATTCAATGAAATGGATTTACAATTACAAAAGAAATACTCTTAATTAGTTTCTATGAAAAACTCGAAAATTTAAATTGCGAGTTTTGGTTCATTTAGAGATCCGCATTCTAGGCTGGAACAGTTTCGAGTCATATGGCTTTGGTTTATTTGGTTATGAGGAGATTCATTGGAATTTGAGTTGTTCTGAGATATTAATAGAATAACCGAGTTGATTTTGGGGAACTGGTTTGTTTCTTTAGGGATAAAATTGTGGCTCATTAGTATATCTTTCGTTAGTTTCCGAGCAAAATGGTGATACAAGTTAGGATTTGTTTTTAGTAATTGATGAAATGGCTTAGACAATTGAGTTGTTTTTTGAATTGGTTTGTGCCTAAGACTTCAATTGTGTCTTTTAAATTACTGTCTCATTATTTCTATGAAAAACTTGCGAAATACAACATTCCAGACTAGAACAGTTTTGGATATGATAGTGATGATACTGATGAGAACAAAGTGGGCTAACTTAAGGGAATATAATAAATTATATTATCTTAATGAGAGGAAAGCAAGGCGTTTACTTTGGATGAAACTAATTCTTAATGCGTGTCGTTGATGGGTTTAACTATTTTGAATAAACCTTTTTTACTTATAAATTACATTTGAAGTTTCTGCCATTGGTCGAATTCTGTAATTTATGTTGAATTTATTAAGCTTAATGTTGTAATTATGTAATTCCCTCCATTCCTACTTTATAGGCTGACTTTATATTTTTAGTAGTCCCAAATTATACTTATATGCCTCATTTAATGTGCATTTTTATTAACAAGTACAACTTTCAAAGTTGGGCTCATGAAGCCTTGTGCTCGTGATGGATCATGTTCTCAATGAAGGTTCTAGGAGAGAATCCATTACTTTTTTTGGTTTAACTAGATTAGATAAGCTTTTTAAGTCACTGTGAAAAAGCAAAGTAGCCTATTAAGGAGGGACGGTTAGAGTATCTCTTAGTGCCTAAGTTTCTGGATTGGTGATATACTTTAAGATGAATTTTGGAATGCTGTTTTATTGCTTCGAATTGTCCACCTTTCCGACCGAAATTTGTGACTCATCTATTTGATCGATCATGACGCTATTCCATATCTCTGCCTTTCTGTTATCAAACCAAATGCTATTGCCAGTTCCTTGGCCTTTAAACTTGACTAACATAGTATCCTAGCTTGTCATCAATCCACACTCCATTGTTTTTCCCCTTCATCTTTGGTGCTTGCGTCCTACTTATTATATCAAAGGTAAGCTGCTGAAACAATCACGTGGCAGTGTTGCTTTGGAACCTTAGTACACTAGAAGTAGAAGTAGATTTTGCGTAAGAGATAAGCTAAATAGCTGGTTGTATAAGACCAGGCGATAGGAGAGGATATCTAAAGAAACTTGTACATGATCAGGGATTGAATTGAATATATGATGAGCATTCCGTATGAATATACCCCTGAATTTATCATGACATGTGAGAGGGACATCTAGAAAATAGAACAATCATCGGCAAAGAGTTTCAGATTACATTGACTTGGTCTATTTGTCCATATGCCCTGAGCAGGCTCATTTTCTTCTAAATAACTGACTGCTGGTTAAGCATGGAATAGCTGATGGAACATTTACCAAGTCAGGATTGCTACCGGTTCCAAATGGTATATCTTGGGCTTAGGAGCCGCTATTTGTATTTGTGAAGACTCTAAAACTAGAGGGTATGCAACCCCACCCGGTGGAAGGCCAAGCTACAAGTCCTATAACATGAGAGCAGTTGTTTATATATTATTTATTATTTATTTTTAAATAAAGTAGTATACTGCACAAACAAAACACGCCTATGAAGGACTGTCACGTTTTAAAAAACCATACACTGTATATCAACAAAGTATACTCCTAGAGTGGGAACTTTAAAAGCCAATGTTGTTCCATGAAGCCTACTTCAAGACTTGCGCTTGGGGCTGGTGATGTGGAGGTTGTTTCAAGCTGCCTGACGGATATGCATCTGGAACTTTCGTCTAAAAGCAGTTTTCTTTAACTCATATGGCTGCCTAGTTTAGTAACGTTAGTTTATCAACTTCTCTTGTCATTGTTACCATGATATGCACCTGACCAGGTGCTGCCATCTTCTGCCTCATCATTGGCTTCTTTACCAGGTCAGAGTTCTTTGCAATCTTTAAGGATTGATCTTATGGTGATCCCTGCACTCACCTTGATTATCTGCCGCCTGTTCATTCTTGACATCTAGCCTTCACGCATGCTTGAAATAGAAATGCTCTACTTCAGTATCTGACGGAAATATTATTTTTTTCACCATAGGCTAGTCAGTTGGTTGGGTTCAGTTGTTGTTCTTATTAACTTGAACTGAGCAAAGTATGGACATAGTTAATGATGCTAGAACATATACTCGTTTCTAGTGCCTGTTACAAAGGGGTTCATGATGCATATTACAGTTGTAGTGGTGCCAAGTCAAGAACACAACTTTCCTTCATTGTCGCTTCAATGACTAGCAATCTGAAACCTTAAGATAGCTGTTATTTCGGCACTGGAATAATATTTTCTTAAATCAAGTTCATTTTCTTGTTTTGATGTTAAATTCATAGTTGATGGCAAGTTCCTTTTTTTGTTGGAGGTTCAGCAATATTCCTCCAATTTGATTTTGTTCTTCGCTTGGAAGACTGTGTTGTTTCTACAGAATAGGCAAATGACTTTGTATAGGTCTCCTGACTGTATTTGGCATGAGAGAAACTTGAAAGCTTTTGAGGGAATAGAAAATTTTATAGTTGTGTTGAAAGGAAAGATCCTTACTTCCCTCTTTATATGGACTAGTTGCTCGTCTTTTG
>MKEJ01030006.1:0-11329 GCA_001753735.1 Embelia ribes
TTTTGTTTTGAATCGATAAGCGTGCTACCTTTACTCGGGAAATATCCTAACCGTCTGCTATGTTTCTTGTTTAGAAAACTAGCAGATAAGGGAACAGGTGTCCAGCTAACCATCATTGCACAGAACAAAGAAGTGATGGATGTAGCAAGAGAGGGGTTAAAAGACCTGCGGAGGTATTAGCACGAGGAATGAAGGCCTTATCGGCCACTGTTGTGTTTATTTTCTTTTTAGCACATTAGAACATTGTAAATTAAACTAAAATCTACAGCACTTGTAGTATGTTTCCCTGGACAAATATCGTAGTAACCTACAATATTTTTCGTAAACAATCACTTGTAGTATGTTTTAAACAAAAAAAATATAATAATAATAAATAAATAAAACTGTAAATATCTACATAATGTATAATTAGTTAAGTTTCTGCCTATAGTTGTGATGATATTTTGCATGTAGACTCACATGCCGGGTTATTTGGGATCCGGGGCATGACAACTGCTGTGGAATTTCACTATTCACTAAGTCTCTGTACCCTGGTACCCAGAATATACCAGAATACAAAGGCACAACTTTAACTACTCCGCTGGCCAAATGCACAGTAAGTCAGTAAACAAGTTACAACTAGCCACAAACCTCAAAAGTAAAAACCAACAAAAAATCTTTGGTTGAACTTTTATGAGACATCTATATAAAATCACCCTGGTATAAGAGCAGCCATAGAGATGATTTCATATATGGTATAACTAGGGGTGTAAACGAGCAAGGCCGAGCCTAGCTTTGGACTGTTCATGCTTGGTTTGCGTGGCTAAATGCCTAGCTCAAGTTTGGGCACGTTCTAGTTACAAGCTACAACCTCCAGCTCGAGCTCGTGCTCGTCCAATATTACTTGGGTTCAAGCTCCGCTCCTTTGGTTCTAAAAAACTTACACTAACTTTTCACTGAAGGCCCATTTAATAGGCCCAGGACATGTAAACTCAACTAGGCTTTAAAACACTACAATTGAATCGGGAGGCATTAAATGGAAAATAGTGTGCCTACTTTTCTTTCATGGTCGCTCTGTGAGGAATCACCGTGCGAAAAGGTATAGAACTGCATATTTTGTACTAACTTTGGCATGGCTTTAAATCTCTTCTTCTCCATTACCAATATATGTATGTATACATATACACATAAATTCTAGGGATAACGAGCCGCTCTCAAGCTGAAAAGCCAAGATGGACAAAGCTCTAGCTCGCTCCTTTAACAAACAAGCTCTAAAATTAAGCTCTTACTCGGCTCTTTTATCAAACGAGCCCGAGCCCGAGCCCAGCCCGGCCCGGACCGGCTCTCGAACAACTCTATTCATTTACACCCCTAGCTATGACCATTCCACAATTTGATTTGAGACTAGCACAGATATGAGAAAAAAGCAACTCATAACAAGTCCTTTTCTTTTACCAATGGGACTTTATACCATCAAGCCCATCACTGTAAAACAAATTTTCCATGCCACATCTTCTTTCCAAGCTGCTCGAAGCCGACTCGAGTAACAATACACGAAAATTAAAATACAAATGAATTTCATGCCAACTCAAATGTTTTTCTCCTGACACAGTTAGCGATCTGCCTTCACGACTACAAATTATAGTTGCAGAGTTGCTTTTGGACAATATACACCAATGAAGCCTGAAGGCTCAATAAACTAATTACAACAGCAGATGCTTCCCAGTAAAAGCAATTAGTTGAACACGTCAGCATTCACATTGGGGGAGAAAAGGAATGAGAGATGAACAAATAATTAACGATCTCTTGTTTCATTTGTCAATTACTTCGCAACTGCCAAAATTACAAAGGAAGCCTGATATTTTAAGGATCATGCTTAAAATATAGATATATCATTGTGCAAGTTTTTCCGCGTAGATCGTCTTAATGGCCATGCACTCCCCCCAACTTCTCTATCATTTAATGTTTCTTTCATCTTACATGATAGCCCTTGTAAGTTTTAGACATAAATCGCAGGGATGCATATGCACTTATGACTCTTACCACAAAGTAACACACCCTTTTACAAATTCAAAACCTCAATGGACTAAAAAAGCAACATAAGGGAATGTTGAGGCTCAAAAACAAGACATGAAAAAATGAACACATAACTAACCATCCAAAGGTCGAACATCCTTTAATATACCATAATTTCTATTTTTGCAAGTCTTTTTTCCTATTTGTTCCCTAATATTCTTTCGTTTCCTCCTTCCAGATCAATTTGAAGGAAAAGAATCGAACAATGAAGAAGAAATTTCCAAATTTTGAGGCACAATAGAGAGTCCACATAAGGCTAATAGGACGACCTACTCTTAAGCAAGAAATAACAGCCTCCTCTAAATGTTTAAGCTCCTAATTCTTACAGCAGTTCAATTAAAAAACTTGATTGTTTATACTCTCAACACCTTTTATGATATTAACAAACAATAGTTGAGGTAGATTAAAATTCGATACTTAACATACCTGAAAGCAGTACTCAGCATGTTCAACACCCCCATAGTCATCAAAGTTTTCAGGATCCATCTTGAAATACTGTTACAAGAATGGCGAACACTTCATATAGCATAAAGAACACATGGGCTAATCCACATTCAGAGATTTTGGTACCAAAAAGAACAGTGAAAAGAGTGGGTCTGAGCCCAAACACACACACACACACACACACAAAAAAAAAAGGTGCAAGTAAAAGAGAAGAAGATTTGAAAACATGAAGTTTCACATTTTCAAAAGCTGAAATTTTTAAGCGCAAATAAACCAATGGAAAGATAACCTGTAGGATAGTTTGAGTGGCACAATCTTCTCCAAGAGGCTTCAAGCAGATATCAGTCAAAGACACCATAGTGCCAGAATAATTTGCACGAATTCCATCGACCTGATATATCAGTCAAATAGAACAAAGAAATGTTTTCTCTTTTAAGATAAGTGAATTAATATATGTTTAGGAACCCTAATTCGGATAAAGAACGTAAGCTACATTAAAAGCAACAATGATAAAAAAGAAACTAAAAAAATGGAACCTTCTCTTGGATATCGAAGAGCAGCAAGATGTTTTCCTCTGTTACGATTCTAGTTTCCTCGCCATGCTCCAGATTTGGTTTGGTAGCTATTATGAGCTTAGAAAAGTACAAAACAAAAAGCAAGTTGCATAAACTAAATTAATATCTCTAAACAGGAAATGGTAGGCACCCAGAAAATCAAGATAGCAAATTAGAAGAGAATTATTGGTAAATATTTGTGATCCTCATGGGCAATTATCGTGCAAATAAATTCAAGACTTTAACCAAGGAGATCATGAAAAATTAAACACTAAAAATCGATTAACATGTGAAAAATCAAAGGTTTCATGAATTTTGGTGGGTCCTTAAATTTCGTATATTTAACCTGTGGCTACTGAATCGTTAAATGTACAGGTAGACATACTTAAATGCAAACTGGTCTATCTAAAACAATTTTATTACCATAACTGAAAGGTTAACATTATTATGCAAGTAACAAGAGCCCTTCAATATAGTAATCATAATACTTCTTGCTTGAACATCCGAAACGGGGCAGGCAGCCCACATATATAGAGTATGATTTCTTAATACTAAGGTGCAGTAAGACTATTGAGAAGGCCACATGCGCAAGCAACCTATGCTCCAACAATAATACCAACAGAACAATAATACCAATTATACTACAAAAACATTAAAAACACCAAAACATCAACAACAGAATAGATGTGTCCTAAAAAATGGTAAAAGCAGTAATAATCAACTGTGCAAGCCGAAAAAATTTGTAAAAAGAAAGATCAGCAAAAGATAGCAAACCGGTAAAAGAAAGATGAGAAGCATAGAAGCAGCAAAAGAATGCAATGAAACCTGTTCAATTCTATAAAAAGGAGCAAGGTGTCTGTCAAAAAAATGCTTCTCTTCAGCTGCCTTACTCCCAGGACCAACCCATAGCTGCAAAATAGTAAGCAGAAAAATTTGACACTATGATTTAATATAACTACCAACGTTACATTGAAATTATGACAAGTTATTCGAGGTAGCAACATACACTTTCTGACCAGCATCAGTAGAGGTGGTCGAAATCAACCAACCTGACAAAAGCAATCCGACCCAAATAGCTTTGGGTGTTTTGTTTTGGGTTGAAGTACATTCAAACGCAAGAGTTTGGTTTGCTCAACAAAGGTTTACTGTGTGCAATACCTTTTTCAAAGATCATAATGCCAAATAATTTTAGGCCTGTGAAGGACAGCAGATGATTTAAAACTGCCATTTAGGAAAGGAGCAGGCTTCATATGACTTTTACACAATATTCTACTGTAATTCCAATTCAAAATGCGAATGATTTAACATTACTCATGAAGCAAATCTGTTAAATAATCATAAATCTGATTGCTAAAGGTATCATATGATCGGAACAAAGAGTAGCTCAGTATGCCTTAATACGTTCCTGAATCTCTTCTTTTTTTTGTCCAAGATAATATGTTCCTGAATCTTAACAAAATCGTACAGTGTAATAAATATTTGGCTTGAGAGAAACATGTATTTGGGTATCAAATAAACACTTAAGATTGGCATTACGTCACAGAAACAGCGGCAGCAAACCCAAAAGCAAGAACAAGTTCTCGGTACAAACAAATTTTATAATCTACATAGAAATTTCATGATAAAGACAACAGAATAGAAAAAAGGGATGAACGAGAAAAACAACAGAATAAAAATAAGGAAAAAATGATAAGGTCATGTGATCCCAGACTCCTAATCATCAAAATATTCACTGAGCTATAAAACAACGTAAATTATCTAGCTGTGATGAACAAAGCATAAATGAGTATTATTGTTTTCAAGCAGTTAATTTTTGCAACTTGACATTGGAAAACGAATTTCATATATTACCTTCTCTGGCCTTGTCTCCACCTGGAAGTGTATTAGACCGAAACACAGAACAAGAACAACTGCCAATGACGAAAACAATACAAGAGCAGGATTCCTTGCAACCCATTTCCCATACTCCCTGGACATGGTACAAAACATCTTAAGGCGAAGCCCACCAGTACCAAAAAATTGATAAACAATAGTATAGGCCTCAACCTGAAGAAAGTCGCCATGTAACCTTGAACAGGAGAAAGCTTGATCTGATTTGCCACTTCCGGGACCATTTCATGCATCTAATAATCACAAGCAAACAGGGGAAAAAAGCCAAAATAGCAGGGTGCTTAAATCATGCATTGGGCAACAATAACCATTGTTCATACATAAGAATTCAGCATTAACTGTTCATAACAGCTCCAGTCCACTTAAGGAGTAAATAATCACATGTAAATTGATACTAATATATGCATACAAGGAATCAGGGAAAAGGAGAGTTCTACTACAACCCCAGAAACTGGGTGGCTGAAGGACTAGAGAAAACCCACTATGTCCATTGAATCAATTCCATATCGCCCACAAATGAGAGACACATTATCGCAGAAATAGAAAGCAATATGTGACTTGATAGTCCAAAAATTCATCACCAAATCCCAAGAGTTCTCTCCGTCCGGCCCCCCCCCAAACAAAAAAAAAGGTCTTCAACTTCCACGGATTCTCAAAACACCACACTAGAAAGCAATTAAAAAAAAAGGGAAATCAATCTAATAGACTTAGTTGATGCAAATGAAATACTAAAAACATTTGCACAAACCTTCATGTCATCTTTCCGCAAATGACCAATATTCATTTCACGTTCATCGGTATAATCTAACAATGGTTTCAGGCTAGATGAGGATGTTCTCCTCTCTCTCTTCCTATAAAAGAAAGCCCATCCAAAAAGTGCAGAAACCAACACAATGTACACAATCGACAAGGACAGATCGATGCATTTAACCTGCAAGCATCATTTGCAAAGTAAAGTTGATGAAAAGATTACAGTACATATCAATTCAATGAGAGCTAGTAATAGATAATTACCGCTATAATATTAAGGGGAGGATTAAAACTCAAACCTTAAGGGACCCAATTCTGATGGAACATTGATCTGTCTTGCCAGGAGAAGGAGGTTCCAACTCAGAACACATAGAAGCAGCAGGGCAATCCCCACAAGAGCATCCCAATGAAGTGTCTCCACAAGAATAT
The DNA here is from genome assembly GCA_001753735.1 of Embelia ribes. Lineage (NCBI taxonomy): Eukaryota > Viridiplantae > Streptophyta > Magnoliopsida > Ericales > Primulaceae > Embelia > Embelia ribes. The sequence goes on from MKEJ01030006.1 coordinate 6,123, forward strand.
GCAGACACATTCATGAGCTCTATTCCATACGATTCAGGAATATTTGACCGAAAATTAATGGAATAAGGTGATCCAGGCAAGCCAAGATCTACTTTCTGACCAAGAAATTCAAACCATTCTGGGGAATAGGAAAAAAAATGGCAATTCAACTTAATGATTCCAGAAGGGTATGCGCATAAGTTCTAGAAACACGAACAACATATCAGTAAAAGGGAATGTGAACTGAAAGAAAAAAACACCTTGAAAACTCTTAGCGCCGCCACCAAGGAATTCTAATGCCCGTGTGTTCATGGTTCCAAATTTTACATCTTTACAAGAGTCATACCACCCTTCTCCAAAGGCATCACTTATAAAATAGTCAATGCCATCAACAGTGAAGTTGCCATCAACCTTGAATCAGAATGTAATGATAAAAGATGAAAAAAAAAACAACATAGGATAAGTAGCATCAAATTCATCACAAGTAGCCTGATTGTAAACATACTAAAATGGAGAGCCATCCATACATCATGGAACTAGGATGGAGATACTCCACCTCCTGATCCATCCACTTTACTTACAAACAAGAAATGCCAAATCTTCCACTATAGCGTATGATACTTCAGAGTTTACAGATCAAACAAACAGACTCTTCAGGATTCCACTTGTTTTGAATGTGATGGAAACAATTTTACTCAGCCACTAAAGGCAATGTGTGATTTCAATAATTTGCAGTGCAGAAGGAAGATAATTGATTCATAATGCTCGAGTGTGCCAAAAGAACATGACTACCACAACAATATGCATGCTTAGGAGCCATGACCATAAACTAAACCACATTGTAGCCGCATGTTTTTTAAACATTGATATACATGAAAAAGTAAGTGTCATTCTATGTTACCAGGTCCATAAATGATACACTAGGAGTTGGTACGCATACCATGGCAATTGAAGTCACATTGATGAACTGGCTCTGATTTGGGGAGCATGAAAGCTCACAGAAAAGATTTAGGAAATTCCTAAAGCATGCCGGACAGCCAACGAGAAAAGGGATTGCCTGAAATAGAGTAAACTAATTAAGGAATGTTCATTTGTGATCGGATCAAGGAAAAAAAAAATCTATCTGACATTGTTTGCTGAACAATAGTTATAAGAAATCAATACTGCCAGAGAAAAGATAGCCAGAGACAGTAAGAACATGAGACGCTCCAAAACTCAACAAATAATAAACACAGAATATGCCTCAAATATAGGAAGTTATCAGCCATAACTCAAGACTTAGGCACGACGTGGCAAAAGATGATCCATGACAATGAATTTGGCACATTGCAGCATCAATGAATAAATGACAAAGCTACCAGGTGCCAAGACAAACATTTAGCAAACGCAACTTTGTCCCAGCATAGGCCACCGGCTGACTGTCACGTTTTATCTAGCACTAATTTGGAATTGCATGCAAGTATGCAACTAAGCTCCATTTAACTTGCAAAAATCAATAAATAATAGAACTGTAATTTATCCTAGAGCAATGGAAAGATGAAATGCTTCTTTCATCATTGTGAATAATAGAGAGATAAAGTGTATATTTTGTTTTACTTGATGTTTCATATACACAACACACACACATATATATACACATTTGATACAATAAATACACTAACACCTTCCAACCACTAACCACTAACTATAAAATTTACGTCTCCAACCACTAACCACTAACTATAACATTTACGTTTCAACACTCCCCCTAAGCTGGAGCGTATATGTCGTATACACCAAGCTTGCAACATATATGTCTTATTTGAGGACCTCAAAGAGACTTGGTGAGAAAATCTGCTAGTTGTTCTTCTGATTTACAATAGCTCGTGGTGATTTCTCCGGATATAACTTTTCTCTTATGATTATGAAATGACAAGTCAATCTCGATGTGCTTTGTTCTTTCGTGAAACACTGGATTGGAGGTCATATATATTGCCGATTGATTATCACACATAAGTTTCACGTCGTTTATTTCTCCAAAATTTAATTCCAGAATTAGTCCATCGATCGATACTCGGCTTATGAGCTAAATATAGAAACATCTTGTTTCTTACTTTTCCAAGACACAATATTCCCTCCAATGAGAATACAATATCCAGATGTAGAGTGTGTCAATATGGCATCCAGCCCAATCTGCATCACAATATCCAATGATCTCAATGCTACCTTTGACTTCATATAATAATCCTCTTCCTGGCGCTCCTTTAATATATCGAAGAATTCAAATTACAGCATCCAATGACTTTTGCAAGGAAAATCCAAGAATTGGTTGACCATGCTCACAGGAGATGAAATATCAGGCCGAGTATGTGTAAGGTAATTCAATCATCAACAATTCTTTGGTATTTAACTGGATCTTCAAGAGGCTCCCCAGACCAGGCAAGAGTTTGACAGTAGGGTCCATTGGAGTATCACGAGGTCTAGCATTTATTATGTTTGTTTCTTCAAGAATGTCCAATGCGTATTTTCTCTGAGAAATAGCGATTCCTGTTTCAGATTGTGCAACTTCAATGCCAAGAAAATACTGAAATAGTTCCAAGTCTTTAGTCTGAAAATGATAAAAAAGATGTTTGAGACAAATTCCATCCTGATCACTACCTGTAATGACAATCTCATCGACATAAACCACCAAATAGATACATCCATTAGGAGAATGTTAATAGAAAACAGTATGATCTCCATTAGAATGAGTCATCCCAAATTTTTAAGCCACAGCACTGAATCTGCTAAACCAAGCTCAGGGAGATTGTTTGAGACTATATAAAGATCGTCGTAAATGACATACCAATACAAAAGACTCCCCCTGAGAAACAAACCCAGGAGGTTGCTCCATATAAACTTCTTCTTGCAACTCACCGTGGAGGAATAGCAGCTATGGTCAGGAATAAGCGAACAAAAGCCATTTTAGAGACTAGAGAGAAGGTATCACCATAATCAATACAAAAAATCTGAGTATAGCCTTTAGCAACAAGACAAACTTTAAGTCGAACAATTTGTCCATCGGGGTTCATTTTGACTGCATATACCTATCAACATCCTACCGCCTTCTTTCCAAGAGGAAGAGGAACCAGATCCCATGTTCGACTAGAATGAAGAGCGTTTATTTCATCGACCACAGCCTGTCGCCACCCTAGATTAGCCAGTGCTTCACCTGTGGTTTAAGGAATAGACACAGACGATATAGACAAAGCAAATGCAGAATAGGAAGAAGATAAACAATGATAACTCAAGAAATTGTAAATTGGGAAAGGATTACGAGTAATACGAGTACCTTTCCTAAGTATGATAGAAGGACTAGATGGCATTCCCGGAGCAGGAGTAGGTGATAGAGCCAAGCATGAGTCACTTTTCATCTCAACGGGGCAGTCTGAAGGAAAATCAATAAGAGTGACTTTCGTAGTTGCAGGATAAGACTTTATAGGACATCGGATTGCATGGTTTTATGCCGTCAATGATATGTAATAAGTGGTAGGGTTGATACAGGGGTAGAGCTCGAAACCAGAGGTAATTCTAACTCTAAAGTTAAGCTCGAAAGTGGGAGATCATTAGATATATGTTAAGGTGTAAAAGATATTGGAAAGAACATCTATGACTCAAAAAATGTAACATCATCAAAAATTATATATCTTCTAAGATCTAGAGAGTAGCACTGATACCCCTTTTGTAGTCGTGGATAACCTAGAAAAACACACTTAAGAGCACGAGCTAATAATGTCTTTCCCAGGAGTAAGATCATGTACCAAGTATGTAGAGCCAAATACACGAGGTGAAACAAGATAAAGAGACTTGGTAGGATACACTATAGAGTAAGGTACCTGATTGTTAAGAACAAACGATGGTATTCGATTAATTAGATAACATGAGGTAAGAATAGCATCCCCTAAAAACATACAGGAGCATGTTAATGAATAAGAAGAGTCCAGGTAGTCTCAACCAAATGCCTATTCTTACGTTCGGCGGCACCGTTTTGTTGTAAGGTATGAGAACATGATATTTCGCGTAACATCCCTTACGAAGCCATAAATGATTGAAAGGGTTCAAAGAAATATTCTCGTACATTATCACTTCGTAATATTTTGATTGGAATACCAAATTGAGTACGAATTTTTGAGCAAAAAATTTGAAAAATAGAGAATACCTCTGATCTTTGCTTCATTAAAAATAACCAAGTACATCGAGAATAATCATCAACAAAGGTAACAAAATACTGATATCCTAGTGACGATACAACTCGACTTGGAACCCAAACGTCAGAGTGAACAATGGAAAATAAAGATTCTGATCGACAATCAACACGAGGAAGAAATGAACTATGAACATGTTTACCAAGTTGACGCGACTCACAATCTAAAGAAGTTATAGGGGGCAAAGGAGGAACCATCCTTTGAAGCTTGGAAAGGTTTGGATGGCCTAAACGGTTGTAAAGCAATAGAGGAGAATCCGTAGCTGGACAAGCAACTGCTTTAGGTATGGAAAGGTAGTAGAGAACTTCTAACTCATGCCCGACGCCAATCGTCTTTCCCATAATCCGGTCCTACACTAAGATTTGTCAGTAAAAGTGACAAAGCATTTAAGATTGTGACATAATTGGCATACAGAAAGGAGGTTGAATGGGCAACCAAGAACATAAAAAACATAATTAACGGTAATAGAAGAACATGGTTTGGCAGTGCCAATAACTTGAGCTTGGACCTGTAAGCCATTAGCAGAGGTGATATAAGGAAGATAATTCGAACAATTAAAAGTAAAGAAAATATTTTTGTTACCAGAAATGTGATTTGAAGCACCTAAATCGATAACCCATAATTCTAATGGTGGTATCTATGCAACACAAGCAAAGGAATTACCAGCTTGAGCCATAATGACGGCAGGAACAGAAGAATTCTTGCCCTCCAACCATTTTAAGAACTCTTCATATTCAAAGTGGGATGGAGGTTTTTTAATTTGTTTCCCTGGATCATCAACAAAGTGGTCTTCATCATTAGTTTGAGCAATATTTGTTGTACCAGAAAGCCGGCCGTACAGGGTATAGCACTTATCAATAGTGTGACCAAGTCTATCACAATGATTGCATTGAAAACGACGCCCTCCTCGACCACCTCTACAACCGCCTCTACGACCGCCTCAATCATTGTTGTGACCAACTAAAGCAAAAGTATCAACATGAGCAGGTGGTGATGGTGAAACAC
>MKEJ01030013.1:0-22255 GCA_001753735.1 Embelia ribes
CTAAAGAAGACAATGTTACACAACAATGCCTAGCAAGAAAGATATAGCAGAGTAGACTCATTCAGAAAGCTTACCACAAATTACAAATTTCAAAAAATGCAAATGGTTAGAAAGTGATTTATAAGATAAATGATGGCTAACCTGGATGAGGACAAAAGGAGAAAAGAGAGTATAGAATTAAAAGTGATACAATACAAATGCATACGCACAAAAGCAAAAATAAGCAACATACATCAAGTGGAGAAGATGATGAGGACATGTGGCAATAATTGAAAATCTCAGTGTTAGGTTTAAAAAAAATCGGCAAATTCCAATATGTTGGTTTTTTATTCCACATATAAATAAACAAAACATGTTTAGAGGAGAAAAAAAAGTAAACAAAAAACTCTTCTCCACAAGAATAAAACCTTATTATTATAAAATTCTAATTTTTAATCCAGTAATGCTTTCCAGCCCATAGGTTGAGTTGCCTACTAAAATATTGCCCCCTTCCCTCAAGACTAGCAGAATTAAGTGCTTCCTCATGTGCTCTTACATAGTATTCATATATAGTGATTAATTTGAATAGGAGTAAGGCTAGGCTGACCAAAATTATAAATCAAAATTTGGGATTAAATGACATGACAGCTTAATCATCATTCCAAAATTTGGTTTATAATTTTGGTCAACGTATCATCATTCTTTGACCAGAGCTGCCAAACCACTATCTAAGAAACGTTGACCAGAAGCTCAACAAGGATGTAAAATATTTAATTTCCAGCTTGCACATTTACACCAATGAAAACAAAATTACGTTCTTGTTAGTTGTGAGTTAGGACCTTGAATAGGTTTAATTAGGCCAGATTTTCCTCAAAACAAGAGCGTGGTTTGGTTATATTTTAACAAAATTTAACTTTAATTCCCTTTTATATTTTCATAAGGTCCAGACTAAATCCGTAAATTTACCAAACACCACGTTTTAAAATTATTTACATAAAAAAGGATCTCGCCAACAACAAAAGCACAATTCTTTTTATTTATTTTATATTATTTTGAAAACGGTTGACATGATCTATAGAGAAACACAAAATCAAGGAGCAAGATAAGAAACAAATTAGCACTCAAATAAAGAAGTGTGGTAAAGATAATGTTGAAAACAAATGTTGCCACCATTTTCTTGTCATTAATGAAGGATAACAACTTTCCAGGCCAAGGTCTTCTACAGATAAGAATTAGAAGAATACTATGTCAATCCAAAACTTTTATCCAATTTTATTATCTATTAATGTGACAAGAAAATAATTTTTAATTACATTGCATTAATAACTTGAATTAATATTCTCCTGTCATGTCAACGGGTAAAAAAATCGTGTAAAAATTTTAGATAAGTGTAGCATTTCTCTAAGAATAGGGAGAGCAGATCAACGGATATGTATTTTGACACAGGTTTTAACACGGATAATCTATATTATTAGTTCCAAGTTAATCCAACGATTAAATTTGTTTCAATTACTTCAACCGTTGATTAGCCTGGATTTAATAGTGTAGATTACCCATGTAAAAAACCTATATCAAAATACGTGTCACTTGATTTATTCCTATATAAAAAATTGTGTCAAAATACGTGTCACTTGATCAATTCCCATATATATATATATATATATATAAAATATGTGGGCATGATATATATTTTTTAAAAACAAGTTAGACGTTGATAAGTCAACTTCCCACAGAATATAAAGGAAGTTGGTAGGTATTACGTTCACAAGAAGAAGATATTTGAGTTTTGTGTATTTTGTACCTGCAGAAATTTAGAGGGAAGCAGGAAGCCTTTTTTGGAGGTGAGAAAATGGCAGGTGGATCATTTGGGCCCTCTGGTGTGGCCAAGGAGAGAGCTGAGCAGTACCAAGGCAGAGTCACCTGTTATGTCATCATCTCCTGTATCGTCGCTGCCGTCGGTGGATCGATCTTCGGATATGATATTGGTATTTCAGGTACAAAATCGTTTTTGTTTCAGGTATAAAATCGTTTTTCCTGCATATATATATATACACATAGAAGGTGAGTAGAACATCACAAAAGTGCAAGTGGTTAATAGTTAAGAGCAGCAAACTATTTATAACAGCACCAGGATGGATAGGAACTTCTAATGGATCCTAAAATTTGGATGCATCCAGGATATGAACTTGGTACAAATGATTTTACCGATTTCCTGAAACAGTACCATCAGTTTTTAGGACTAGCAGTTTTTGGATGCTGGAAAACTCAACTGTCTCTTCAGTTTTGGAATTTTAGAAACAGTACTATCTCTGCTACTCCGTTAATTTTTAAACGAAGCACAAAATCCTTCAGGACTCATTTTTAGTTTCTTTGTTCTCAAGACTTCTTTTCGCAAACCCGAATACCAAACAAATTTTCTTTGTTGAAAAACACAGTTTTAAAACAAAATCCAAAACCCTTTTGTTCTTCGAAAATTCCAAAACAGTACCACACACCAAACTGTATTCTTTTCTAACCAAAAAAGAAAAAATAATGCTTTTTGTTAACAGGGGGAGTTACATCAATGAATGCATTCCTCGAAAAGTTCTTCCCAGCAGTGTATGACCACAAGAGTAGAGCTCATGAGAACAACTACTGCAAGTACAACAACCAAGGCCTAGCTCTATTCACCTCCTCATTATATCTAGCCGGTCTATGCTCATCCCTTGTGGCATCTCCCATTACGAGGAAGTACGGGCGAAGGGCAAGTATAATATGTGGTGGCATCAGCTTCATTTTGGGAGCTACTTTAGATGCTTCGGCTGCAAACTTAGGAATGCTAATCACGGGTCGGATACTGCTTGGAGTTGGCATAGGATTTGGAAATCAGGTACACCATTCTTCAACTATAAGAGCATTCACACCGGCCTTTCTCATTAAATTTCTAAATCTCACTTTCTAGAAACCTATTTCTCTTACAAAATAGAAATTGACCATTTCCAGTCTTTCTAAAATTAACTTTCTACACCAATTAATTTGATAACAAATAAATATAAAAAATTAAAATATATATTTTTTTAAATGTGTTGGTGGGTGTTTATATATTGGCGGAAAAAATTATTTTTTAATAGTGAAATGGTGAATAGTAACATTCTCATTTAGGAAAATCACTATTGCATTTTTAGAAAATTTTCTGAAAATAGAAGGCTGAATTTACATAATTTCTCCCCATTTTCCCCTTTCCTTTTCTATTTGCAAAGGGAAAGTGCCAGTAAAAAAGGTTGGTGTGAATGCTATAAGACGTCCCCACTCCCTATTTAACACATTTGGCCCAAATGAAATGCTATATTTTTCGTACAGCCATATGCTAGTGTAGTTCTAATAGGAGCCATTATACGTAAGCCACATCAATGATCAATCTGCGGGAACTTTTACACCATTTCTATTGCTACCATAACACTTGACAATGTCTTATATAACAAGTGCCTTTCCCTAATTTATCTAAATTCCACCATAATCCGATGTCGATTGGGAATTGGTTTTTACAAGTACAAGAACTAGTTTTTTCTTCCGCATTTGAGTAAAAAGCAAAAAAGTAAACACTGAAACGAAAAGGAAAAACAGACACCAAAGGGGAGGCAGATTAGATTACACAAACTACAGTTCGTGTTCACATTTCCATTTCACTAGCTTTGCAACTTGAAAACATAGAAAGTTCAAAAACCAGAACTTTGAACTGAAAAAAATTAGAACTTTCTAGGTTTCTACAACCAGGAAGAATAAAATTACCTTAAGAACCAATGTGTCAAGCATATTATCTGCAGTGTCCTCTATTTTCATAACTGGGAAACGGCTTTCAGAAACATAATCAAACAAATCTGCATTTAAACTTTCATAAAAAGTTACTGATTCTTCTTCCTGTTGTTCAAAGGCAGTTCCTTTATACTTGTCAGAGATGGCACCAACTCATCTCCGAGGAGGCCTAAACATGATGTTCCAGTTGGCAACAACGATCGGCATCTTCTCAGCAAATATGATCAACTTCGGAACAGAGAAGCTCAAACCATGGGGATGGAGACTCTCCTTAGGCCTAGCTGCAGCTCCAGCCCTTCTAATGACAGTTGGTGGAATATTTCTACCTGAAACACCCAACAGCTTAATCGAACGAGGACATACTGAAAAGGGAAGGGAAGTGCTAGAAAAAATTAGAGGAACAGATAATGTTCATGCTGAGCTACAAGATATAACCGACGCTAGTGAATTGGCTAACGCCATTGAGCACCCTTTTAGGAATATACTAGAAAAAAGGAATAGGCCACAGTTAGTTATGGCAATATTCATGCCTACTTTTCAGATTCTAACTGGTATCAATTCGATTCTGTTTTATGCTCCGATTTTATTCCAGAGTATGGGTTTTGAAGGAAATGCATCGCTATATTCTTCAGCCTTGACCGGAGCAGTTCTAGCTTCGTCTACATTAGTTTCAATTGCAACAGTAGATAGGTGGGGAAGAAGAACCTTGTTGATAGGAGGAGGAATGCAAATGATAATTTGCCAGGTAATATAATGCAGAAGCAATTATGCATTATTTCAGAAAATTAATTTTGAGAACCTTTTATAGATGTTTTGTTTTCATTTTTGAAACCATTTAGCAAATACTTTTAAATACCAAAAGCTCGTTAATTTTTGGTTCTTCAAAGAGTGCAACTAACCTTTTCTTCTCTATCTCAAACAAGCCCCAAATACTCTTCGTACAATATTCAACCAAATAAATTTCATTAGAACCCAGTTTTAAAAAGAAAATGAAAAACGAAACTCAAGAACAACTGATTTAGAAAATTCAAGGAACAAACCAACGCAAAACTTGAAAAACATGTACCTCACAATTCTTGATCTGATCAATCTGTGCATTCGAAACAGGTGACCGTGGCCATTATCTTGGGCCTTAAGTTTGGTGGCGATAAGGAGCTCTCAAAAACCATCTCAATACTGGTTGTGGTAGTAATATGCCTCTTCGTTGCGGCTTTCGGATGGTCATGGGGCCCGCTAGGGTGGACGGTACCTAGTGAGATATTCCCACTGGAGACGCGATCAGCCGGACAGAGCATCACAGTAGCTGTGAACCTATTCTTCACTTTCATCATAGGCCAGTCTTTCCTTTCTCTCCTCTGCGCTTTCAAGTTCGGGATTTTCCTCTTCTTTGCTGGGTGGATCACCGTCATGACTATATTTGTCATCATTTTCTTGCCCGAGACCAAGGGAGTGCCTATTGAAGAGATGATATTTGTGTGGCAAAAGCACTGGTTCTGGAAGAGAATCGTACCTAAAGCTCCAGAAGAGGCTACACACAGCAATTAATGGAAGCAAAAATAGGTAAAGCTGCTGTTAAACAAAATCATAAAGGAAAAAAGGGGTGTCGACGTCTGTATCTATTTATTTGTGATCTTTTTATTCATGCTTTTCGGTTGAGAAAACAAGTAATACTATCCAATTTCATAGTCAATGTATGAATTTCAAGGCAACAACACCAGTCCTCAACTTGAATAAACATGAAATATATGAACCCTAGTTAAGAGCATAAAATGAATGTGAACATGAGTGGTAATTTTTGCTGATACTCGCATTAATATCAGATAACAACATTACACAACCAGTTATAATCTCTCTTTTGGAACTTTTCAAACGAAATGCGTACAGGGCTAAAGATACCATGCAAACTCCAGGCCAAGAAAACTCATCTTTTCTCGCAGCAGTCGATTTAAAACATGTCAAGTCCATGTAGGTTGCTGAAGTGGAATTTAGCTGAAGTAATGGAAGTGAAACCTTAAAATTAGCAACTTGCAACTCTGATACAAGGTAAATAATAACTCCCCTTGTGTTAGAATCAACAAAAGACCTGTAATCTGTAAAGTAATCACACATGGCATGGCTTTGTTCGATCCCTTACAAGGTGATTAGCTCAATATATTATGTAACATATGAGACAAAACATTAACCAAAATGATACAAACATGCATTACCAATAAAGAGGACAAGGTACATCAATGACAGAAGATCCAGCTAGGAAAGCTTGGTGCCGGTAGCAGACAAAAGTGACCAAATTAGAAAACTCTTCCTGATCTCTTCTTTTCCAATGCTAACATATTAGGGTGGAGCAAAATTATACTATCATCATTGGTAATACCATATGACACCGGTAAAATTACCACTACCAATGGTAATACTTTCTTAAAGTGAGGTATATGGTAGTGTCTAAACGAATACCACTACCATTGGTAGTGTCACCGTCGGCAGAGCGGTATGCCACCGGTACTACCATTTGATTAGTTTTCGATAGTTTTTATACTTATTACATTAGTTTTCCTCATCAAAATTTATGATTTTAACATTACTTTAACTATAAATAACGCTTATAATAATAATAAAAAATTTATAACCAATTAAAAAACTACTTTACTAAAATTAAATGAAAAAAAATTATTCATTAACTTATATTTAATTAAATAATTTTAAAAATTAATTTAGTACAACAATTAAAAATTAAATAACTAAATAAAATAACTATATTTGTTTATTTATCGATCTTACATGGTAGTTGTTAGCCGTAATATATTGTGTTAGCTCATTAATTTTTTTGGTGGTAGATGGTATTACCAAGGATATGGTAGCTAAATTTAAATACAACCAATGGTAGCATCCATACTTTTTGGTATGACAGATGATAGTCATTTCTGATATACCATATTCCATATGGTAGATAGAATAAGGGTAATTTCTACCATTACCAACGGTGCTCATCCCAGTTCATGGTAAGCTATCATGAACACTTCACTCTGCATAATTTAGCTACAAATTGAGGACTTCATAATAAAAGATGATTTTTTCTTTTTCAAATTTAAGACTTCTTTTACATAAATGAATTCTTTAAGTTAGCTACAAATGCGTTTCGTGGAGTTCTTAAGATAGCGTATTGGAATGAAATTAACATTCTTACATTTAAGGTAACAAATTTGCATCATTAGTCTAATATGAGTCTGTCATCGTGCTTTGCAAAATCTTTTTCTTATAGAATGCTTTTACAGGTTATTGAAATGCGGTTAAGGCCGAATCTGTAGAAGCTCATTAGTAAGATTGAAAACTGATAATGAACTTAGTTAGCGAGGAAACCCTATTTCCCGCATGGTCATGGTCAGTCGATCAATGTTTAAAAGAGTACAAAGTGAAACTAGAAAAGGGCCTAAATACATACGAGGTTGAAAATCAACGTGAACGATACGGTTGGAACGAGCTCGAGAAAGAGAAGGGAAAGCCTCTATGGAAACTCATACTAGAACAATTCGATGATACGCTCGTTAAAATTCTCCTAGTCGCAGCGTTCATATCCTTCATCTTAGCTTATTTACACGGGAATGAAACTGGGGACTCTGGGTTTGAATCATACATAGAGCCTTTTATCATTGTTTTGATTTTAGTGTTAAATGCGATTGTTGGTGTTTGGCAAGAGACAAATGCCGAAAAAGCCCTCAAAGCCCTCAAAGAGATGCAATGTGAATCTGCTAAGGTTTTCAGAGACGGGTATTTAGTTCCTGATTTGCCCTCAAGAGAGCTTGTTCCTGGGGATATAGTGGAATTACGGGTGAGTGATAAAGTCCCTGCTGATATGAGAATTGTGATTTTGAAAACTTCAACATTGAGGGTCGAGCAAAGCTCGTTGACCGGAGAGGCCATGCCTGTGTTAAAAGGAACTAAAGTGATTTTCATGGATGATTGTGAATTACAAGCTAAAGAAAATATGGTTTTTGCGGGGACGACAGTTGTGAACGGTAGTTGTGTTTGCATAGTCGTGAGCACGGGGATGAAAACTGAGATTGGTAAGATACAAAAGCAAATACATGAAGCCTCTATGGAAGAAAGCGAGACCCCATTGAAGAAGAAACTAGATGAATTTGGGAATAGGCTCACAACGGCTATCGGGATTATATGCCTTGTTGTATGGATCACCAACTACAAATATTTTCTATCGTGGGATATTGTTGACGGGTGGCCTAGAAACTTCCGGTTTTCATTTGAGAAGTGCACGTATTATTTTAAAATAGCTGTCGCTCTAGCAGTGGCCGCTATCCCGGAAGGCTTGCCAGCTGTCATAACAACTTGTTTAGCCTTGGGTACACGAAAAATGGCTCAGAAAAATGCGATTGTGAGGAAGCTCCCGAGCGTGGAAACTCTAGGGTGCACGACTGTGATTTGTTCCGACAAGACAGGCACTCTGACAACCAATCAGATGTCTGTGATGGAATTTTTCACTCTAGGTGGGAAAACGACTTCGTCTAGGATTTTTCAGGTCGAAGGCACTACTTATGATCCGAAAGATGGGGGAATTATTGATTGGAATTGTTATAATATGGATGCTAATTTGCAAGCATTGGCTGAGGTGTGTGCTGTGTGTAATGATGCTGGCATTCTTCGTACCGATCGCCTTTTTAGGGCTACGGGGTTGCCAACTGAGGCTGCTCTTAAGGTTTTGGTCGAGAAAATGGGGGTCACGGATAGTAAGGTCAGGAGTAAAATTCGTGATATGCAGTTTACTTCAAACTATTTGATCGATAGTAACACGGTTAAGTTAGGTAAGCTTGGGACTTTCTCTTTTTTATTTAGAAAATAAATCTGTATTTCCAGTTTATTGTTTCATATTGATTTGTATTGTTTTTTCATTTCTGTCAGGTTGTTGTGACTGGTGGACTAAAAGATCTAAGAGGGTTGCTACTTTGGAGTTTGATCGTGTTCGTAAGTCTATGAGTGTCATTGTTCGAGAGCCAAATGGATGTAATCGGCTTCTTGTCAAGGTAATTACTATATATTTTTATGCTAACAGAGGACTTTTTCTTCTTCCCTTCATGTTATCAATTTATATGGAAATGGGATTTTCAGGGAGCATTTGAGAATCTGTTGGAACGCTCTACAAATGTTCAACTCGCTGATGGATCTGTTGTTCCAATCGATGAACCTTGTCGGCAATTACTTCTAATGAGAAACTTGGAAATGAGTTCAAAGGGATTACGGTGCTTGGGTATCGCTTATAAAGACGATTTGGGTGAATTTTCGGACTATTATAATGATAGTCATCGAGCTCACAAGAAGTTGCTCGATCCAGCTTACTACTCCTCCGTAGAAAGTAACTTAGTTTTTGTTGGAGTCATCGGTCTAAGGGTAAGTTCAAGTACATTTATAACCTTGCAATTTCTCATTACGTATTAAGAATTTGGGGCTAGACTCAAACTTTTGCTTTTAGGCGAAATATTTTCTGGATGGCTTATAGCTTAAGTCACTTTTTGCAGTTAAGCAGAACTCTTTTGGATCATTTTCCCGGAAACTATGTCTTAACATTTCTAAAGCAAAAATTAAAGTTAGAATGACAAACTTGTTTCATATTTATTTTGCTCTTGACCATAATTTCTCGTTGTCTCTTGAAAATAAAACACAGAAAAGGAAGGAAAAGGAGCCAAAAAGTCTTTTTATGTTACTTGTTAGTTTCCACTAAACAAGCTCTTACTGTTCCAAAAGGCTATAATAAACAACTTACTTTTACAGGACCCTCCCCGTGATGAAGTTCACAAAGCAATAGACGATTGTAGAGGAGCTGGGATTAAAGTAATGGTCATAACAGGTGATAATAAGTCAACCGCCGAGGCTATTTGTCGGGAAATTCATTTGTTTTCCAAAGGTGATGATCTCAGGGGGAAAAGCTATACAGGTAAAGAATTTATGGGTCTTTCTTCTTCTGAGCAAATTGAGATTTTGTCGAAACCTGGGGGAAAAGTGTTTTCGCGAGCGGAGCCTAGACACAAGCAAGAGATAGTGAGAATGTTGAAAGAGATGGGAGAAATTGTAGCTATGACTGGTGATGGCGTTAACGATGCGCCTGCACTTAAACTTGCTGATATTGGAATTGCCATGGGGATCACTGGCACAGAGGTACTATGCTTAAAAGTCAATATATTATTTTTGTCGCCCATTTAAATTTGTGTTAGGCCTTATTTGGTTGCAGGTTTTAAGCTCAAGATATTCTGCTTTTGATGTCGAGTTAATTTGTTTTCGCCTAAGAAAGTAGAAGTTTTAGAATAGATTGATCCAACATTTTTTTTGGTCTGAAAAGTAGTAGTTTTGCTCAGCTTTGATGTACTTCCATCTATTATATAGTTCGACAGTTTTCTTACATTTTGAAAAATTAAAATTTGTGTTATATACTGTATATTCATGTTAAGGATCTCGACTCTCGAGCCACTAGCTTCCACCTTGATTTCAGAAAGGGAGTATTGCGTTACTTGTATTTAATTTTTAGTCGATTTTCAGGTTGCAAAAGAAGCATCTGATATGGTTCTGGCAGATGATAATTTCAGCACCATTGTCTCTGCTATTGCAGAGGGTCGATCCATTTATAATAACATGAAAGCTTTTATCAGGTTTGTTTTTGATTTACGAAGTATCTTTTATGGGTACTAAAATTGTTATTAATTTTTTAAACTTTTTCACAATCTGCAGGTATATGATATCTTCTAATGTTGGGGAGGTGATATCCATATTCCTAGCTGCTGCGTTGAGTATACCTGAATGTATGATACCAGTACAGCTTCTTTGGGTCAATTTGGTCACTGATGGCCCACCTGCAACAGCTCTCGGATTTAATCCTGCTGATGTTGATATCATGCGTAAACCGCCCAGAAAAAGTGATGACACTCTCATTAACTCTTGGGTTCTCATTCGCTACATGGTCAGTTGCCCCCCCTTTGTTTTGGTTTTAAAAAATTCATCTAAGGTGGTTTGGATTTGTAATAAAAGAACCAAATAGACAGAGCAAAAATATTAATGTGGGAGGGGAAATGAAAATAAGGTAGAATGGACTCAAGCGACATGAAGAAAAATAGATGAGCAAGTTGCCTTAGGTTGGAACAAGCGGAGAAGGAAATTCACGTAAACAACCTTGTGTTATATCTTATTCACGTTCTATTTAGTCAAATCCCAAATTCTTGAGACTAAAGCATTGCTTGTTTGTTTGTTGTTGGTTATAAACAAAAGTATTAACTTCCACTTGCTCTACCATGCAAGTGATTACTAGGACTAGTTGATTATATTATTTCGACATTTTATCACATTTCTGCTTAAATCCACCCTCTAATATTGTGTGTGGTTGAGTTTACGGGGTGATTTCTCCAAAGGTTCCAGATTATCTGCTATTAGTGTTACAATTTTCAACACATCTTAGTTATGCTGCATTCAATTTATCTGTTCAGGATGATCGCATGCATGCGAGAAGCTAAGGGCACTAATTTGTTCATGTATTTGCAGGTAATAGGTTTATATGTGGGCATTGCAACCGTTGGTATCTTCGTCATATGGTACACTCAGGCTTCATTTTTAGGTGTCAGTCTCATAAGTGATGGACACACCCTCATTGAACTATCTCAACTTCGAAATTGGGGAGAGTGCCCCTCGTGGTCAAATTTCTCTGCTGCCCCATTCACAGTTGCTGGTGGCCGTTGGATCACTTTCTCAAACCCTTGCGACTATTTCTCTGTCGGTAAAGTGAAAGCAATGACTTTGTCCCTCTCTGTCTTGGTAGCTATTGAGATGTTTAATTCCCTTAATGCCCTTTCAGAAGATAATAGCTTGATCACAATGCCACCTTGGCGGAACCCTTGGCTACTTGTTGCCATGTCAGTCTCGTTCGGGCTCCATTGCCTTATACTTTATGTACCCATTTTGGCTGATGTTTTCGGAATCGTTCCATTGAGTTTGGATGAATGGCTTTTGGTTATCTTGATTTCGTTTCCAGTGGTTCTGATCGATGAGGTTCTCAAATTTTTGGGGAGAAGAAGGAGATCTAAGGTGAAGACAGCATAAATTCTTTCTAGATATTGCAGATGGTTATGATGAATACATTGTGGAATGTATTCAGCAATATTCTTTCATAATTTTATTTTTTGGCACCATTTGATGTCATGGGAATTTGTTCAGATAAGATTTCATGAAATGAATGCAGAAAATTTTGAAAATTGTTTATTTATCTTAAATGGGTTGAAAGAGTAGAAGGAATTTTATTGGCTTGGCTGATGGTCTCTTTTTCTAGGATGCCAAATTTATTTAAATTTATACATAAAATACAGCTTGTTTATGTTTTCATCAACAATAATTGATGATTATTCACTTCGGAACTTTCTATTGGAAGGGTGCATACAGATTTTGAAAGAACAGTTGAGGTCGTAGGAACTCTCAAAAGAGCAGCCTTCGATAAGTTCATCGAAAATAAGCTATGGGTCGAGAAAGGAAGGCTACAGCAGATTAGTAACTCAAAAGAGTTGGCAATACATATGATGAATATATACAGCCAAGCAAAAATTAGAGACATAAATGGAAATTTCATCTTATAAAGCACTTTTCATGAACACCAGAATCCAATCATTTACATTTCCAGCAAGTTTTAATGTTCCCGAAACATTTTCTAAACGTGCGTACTTTTCAAGAGACTGCGGATGAAATCTATCCTCTGCGATAAACTAGTGAATTTGCACTTCCTCTTCAATATAACTATACCTTTCGGCTATTGTTATCAGCCATGGAAACCATTAGCTCCAAGTTCAGTTCCACCATATGACAGAATCAGACTTTATCGGGATTAGTCTTTATGAGATGATAAGCCTCGTTTATTTCTCCAGCTCAACCCAGAAGATTAGCAGACCGTGCTGCCATAGTGTTCTAATTTAGGGAACGTTTGAGAATTTTCATTCGTTTGAGTTGAAAAGGCCGCATCCTGCTTTCACCATGCCGCCCTACGGACCAAACATGTATGATCTCTCAATCGTTTCTTTTTTGTGCTCTGGACTAATGATTTTTCTAGGCATTCTGGTCTAGAACATGGGACTACTTTTTCTAGACCGGTCTATGTTGTCACTGAGAAGAAAAACTGACCCAAAAATAAAAAATTGTTTGTAAAAAAGGGGAAGAGAGTGGTCTTGAGGGCCGTGTGAATAGTAGGCTTGAACAACTATAACTTACGGCTCATTTGGTTGCAATTTTGAAGCTCAAGAATTTCTGCTTAAAGTTGAACTCCATTTGGTAGTTCAATTTTAGTTTAGATTTTTTTATTCTATGGCTTATATAAATTACAAGTCAATAAAAAAAAAAAAAAANNCAATAAAAAAAAAAAAAAAACTTTTAAGTTAAATATTTTTCTTATTTAGCCTAAATAAATTAGAAGTTTTAAATTTTGTGAATCTAATTTTTTAATTATTTAGGTTAAACAAACTAGAAGTTTTATGTATGCATGCTTGGTTAAAGCTTATTTTTTTTTTAGGCTTCAACCCTTGGATACGTAGCTGGTCTGTAACCTAACCAAGACAAGCAAGAAAATAAAAATGGATCCCAAGATCATAAGCCCCGTTCTGTTAGTCCAGTTGGACCACGTGAACCAGGTAAATAACTGTACATTCAGCCAAAATCACGCTTTGCTTGGAAGCCCATGCAGCTCCACACCCGTCTCAGCCTGTTTGCAAATGCAAACCAGGCCTCCAAGATCAAAGCTTTCACCCGTTATCAGGGCTGGCTGCTGCATCTCTGCAGAGTGTGGCCCGGGGACTTTCCTGGGTTTGGGTCAAATCTGAACTTGAGCCTTAACCCACTTACCTCGTCTTGTGGTTAAGAAGTATCACTTGCATGTGGTTTATGAATTTATATATAAAGATAACAGTGTTTAATCAATCGATATGGGATTGTGTATAACTGTAGCACTCAAGTGGTCCGAGAAAGATAGCGGGAGAGATTTTCAACTTCTAGCTTTGACACGCAATGGAATGTTTTGACTATAATCAAATATTTTCCGAACTATTTACCGAAAGGACACATGTTTTCAAATTAATTATCGAACCAAAGATTTTTTTATTCAAAACGTGCCTTTCACATCGGCTATACAAAAAGTCGCTTTTAATTTTGTGACTTTTTTTTATACCATAACAAAAAGTTGCAGCTTTGAGGCGCAGGTCTTTTTAGACCACAAATAAAAGGCCACTAGTTTCAAACTATTACTATTTTACTAGAGTATTTCATACCGAAAATCAACTCTACTCCACCGCGTCTTATTGGAACTATGATCATTTACAGAATATTGAGAAATAATCCCGAGGGGTGATTCAGTTAACCGGAGATTAGATGGAGCTAAAATTTACGTATAGCCAAAGCATCTGCCATGGCTATCCCAGCAATTTTTCAACTTTTGGTTACCTTTGATTTGAAAGCAAAATCTCAAATTGTGCTTTTCAAATTAAATGGTTTGGTAATTACTTTGAAAACAGTCTTGGCTGGGCAAATAATTATATAAATACAATGTAAAAAAACTACACAACTTCATATCAAACAACAGGATTCGCATTCTTGGGCTACAATTATTTCGCTATATCAATATATCATGGTTCCATCAGTATACACAAAATACAACTAACTGTGAGCATTTTATTCCACTATATGCTGAATGAATATTTCCCACATATACACAGCAGTTACAACAAAAAGTGAAGAGTAGAGAATACAACTTAAACTTTAACTAAACAAACCCGAAGCTCACATACCCAGCTCTGAAATCGCAGCAATCACCATTAACTTGCACTATCCAACCACCTACTAAGGCACGACAATGATCAGTTCTTCGATGCTCTTAACAATTAAAAAGCGAAAGGCGGAACCGGCCCCAAAATAAGCAACACAAACACAAAATGACCTTTGTTTGCTCATTTACGATGGACCACTTGAATCATGGCTTTTGTTCAATGCTATTATCAACCTTCAGAAAAAAGATGATTGATCATGAAGAACGTTTAAGTGAGCAAGAATTTTGGCTGCCAGTGGTTTTGTTCTACTATTTCCCCGCTGGGTCAAGTCAACAAGAGGCATTCGAGCTGAAGACCCATACTTCTGTTTGAACTCTAATAGCCGAAACATTCTCTCCAGAGATGTTAGAGCTTTCTCCTGTAAACTGGGCGAAGGAGAGTCAAGCAACTTTATCATCGCAGGTATGGCCTTTTCTTGATCAAGCACTTTACTCCCACTTTGTAGCCTCTCACCTTCAATTAATGTTGACAGTGCATCTAAAGCAGCCTCACATGCTTCATAATCTGGATCCTCAAGAACCCTGATAAGGGGCCCCACAGCATCGGCTTCGATGAGACAAAATGATGACTCGGGAGTACAAAGCCCACAATGCACTGGGCATAGAGCTTCTGGTTGTGGTGAGAAGCACCAAAAACTGTTACGCCTTGGGAATGGCCGACTCAATGCTAGTGAGCTGACAGAAAATTGAGATAGCGCAAGAGCTGCTCGTTTTTTTGTCAAACTGGATCCGGTCTCTAACAAAGTCACTAGTTTATCAATCACACCAGCTTGAGCTGCTCTCTTTTGTGATGGCTGATCATTCGGATTGCTGAAATGGGATATAGCTCCAACCGTGTTCTCTACCAACCGATTTTTGATAGGGTCGTTAAGCCTATTAATAGAAAGAAAACTGGAGATAATTTGAAGACCCTCAGCATTTGAGAGGCAGTCAGTGACCTGAGGGTTTTTGGGGAAATTAGAGATGATACCCATTGCTGAAGCGACTTCTTCTTCATCAACAGGAGTTTTAATGATCTTGAGAAATGTCTTGATTGAGTTAGCATTTGCATATTCGAGCAGGGTGGATTCATCACCATCTTCTATCAAGCAGTAGAGCAGTTCAGTGGCATTTGCTCGTACATTAAGCTCATCAAGATCACATAATCGAATAAGTAACTGCACAGCAGACCACTGCAAATACAAGAAGGAAGGTTAATTTGCTGACACAGTAATGTACAATGTTTTATGGAGAATATAACGATAAGGATCATGGAAAATATGATAGATCTCACAACAAATAAAAGAACAAGAACATTTGGCCACGCGGGTATGTGTTAGTTACCAGGTTTATTCATCTAATTATTGTGGATTATTTGCATGCATATAAACTAACTAATCTTTGTAATTTGTTCCTTGTTTAACACACATACAAGCCAAGTGTTCTTGAATTTATAACTAATATCCACTTTATCATGTTTAAAGGATTTATGAACAAACTAGCATAGTTGAAGGCTTCATGAACTTAGCCGAGAAGTTCATAACTTGAGGTCAGCCATGTCATCTCTTTACTAACTTTCCCAATAGTATTACAAGTAAATTTACCACCTCCTTGATTTAATGAGAATCCACAAATTTCAAATGACAAATTTCCATAAATTGGGGAACAATGCAATAAATATGAATGTATACTCGCTCTTTGGTTCTACATCAGAGGCAAGGTTCATGCTCTTTAGAACTATTTTGAAGCTATCTGAGAAAACCCATTAGGGCTAGTTTGGTACATTGGAATGGACGGGAATGGAATAGTTTTTCTTTCCAGCGAGTCCGTTCCATTCCCACCCATTCAACAGTACCAAAAACTAGCACCTGTCAGATATTAGGCTAAATAAAGCTTAATCCCAATGTATAGCTTACGTGTATCAATTTAGTCTTGAGAGCAGCATCAGATGAAGATTGGCACATCACAAGAAAAGTCTGGAGAATATGTTGCTGTATAGCCGGGCTCCGCAAGTCAATCAATGAAAATAATCTACTGATATCTTCATCAGATTCAAGCAATGACACATGTAACTCACTTGTATTTTGGGAAGCAGTTGATTTAGCAAGATTCGTAATAGTCGCCGCCACCTCTTCACTCAAAGACAGTGGTGTTGTATGGCGGGAGAGAAGGTCAAGTAGTGGAACCACCACACCTTCTCTTATCATCTGCAGTCCATTATTCGGAAAGCTTGAGAGCTTTCGAAAAGCTTTCACACACACTGTCTTCATCTCGTTATTACTGTGCGAGATCAAACTAAGAAGCGAACCAACTATACCCTCTTCAACCAAATTTAATTTATTGCGATCTGTCAAATCTATATTAGTCAGAGTGGTTGCCATGATTAACTTTACATCATCTGTTCCTGCAAAAGATATGCTGCTCACTTGTTTATCATTCTGTGAATCACATGTTCTGATATTCAATTAACATTCAGGAGAAAGCCAACATAAAGACAACCCAAGCTAATTCGCTATGTGGCAAACTTAATTCTGTCTTGGTGAAAGGAATATATCAACTTGAATATGAAAGTGGTGCTTAATTTACTTGCATAGCACTTCCAATTTTGCAGACGGAAAGCACACAGATAACAGTTAGGTCATCATATTATTCATCAGTCCTTGGTATCAAGCACTACTATCCCTAAGTCACAAGCAAATCACTATTCATGCAAGTGATAATATACATAAAAGAAACATGTAGAAAATGGTACAAAACTCCTATGCTACAACATCCTTTGCATTGCTTCTATTTTTAGGGGAAAAAAGATCAATACAAGGATCTTGCCATCTGGGTGTTTGTACCATTTTTGAAAAATTTGTTTTTACATATACAATTACTCTTATTTATGCTGTCTACCTTTCTATTTGCAAACAATTAGTAAATGCAATACCAAGTTTGTTTTCAATCGAGTAGCTACTGGTCCTTACATTATTCATCATACATTTATTTGCTCTTCTGACATCTTTCGGGACCTTCAACTAAAGACTACGGACCAAGACATCAATGAACTTGGATAAAAGGCTTAAATCTTAACAACTGGATAACTAAGCGAGTGAGCACATATGACCAAGTCTTTAGTCTTT
This sequence comes from Embelia ribes, assembly GCA_001753735.1. Lineage (NCBI taxonomy): Eukaryota > Viridiplantae > Streptophyta > Magnoliopsida > Ericales > Primulaceae > Embelia > Embelia ribes. The sequence goes on from MKEJ01030013.1 coordinate 17,716, forward strand.
ACCATGGTTTGGTTTAAAGTTTATCCTGCTCTTTGACCAAAAGAACAAATTGAAAATTTAAATGATAAAATAGAAACCACACAGAGACAACAAATTTAAATTTGACAAAGATTTCAGGATCTATTCCAAGCTACAGATCTAAACTGCATCAGTTAGCCAATAAGACAGTTTCACATAGTCAATTAAGGACTGCAGAAACTTCATAATTTTTAGCATTCAACACAACAAAGTTAGGTTTCTGTTGCCAAATTACACACATACTAAGTTGTTATCGCATTTATAAAGAACTAAACAACAAAAGAATCAAGAGATTAACCTGTGGAAAGAAGCTGTAACAAAGGTTTAAAATAGTTTGCCTTTGCCATCTCAATAACATTCTGATTAGAGAATGAGAGGTTCTCCAAGAGCTCTTTCGCATCCCTTGAAGCCTCACTGTCATCACTACCTGACATAGCCACTAAAAGAAGGATGCAACCTTGAGACAAACCAATGCACTCTCGAGCCGCATTGCTTTTAGAGAGTTCCAAAAGTAATTCCACCGCTAGCTTTCTTTCCGTGATGCGACGCCCAAGAAATGGAACAATCAGATCAATTGCATTTTCAACATTTACAATTCTTTCCTGTAATATATTATATTTCCAAAGTCTTAATATGCAGTAACTTCAACTAACTTTTCATACTAAAACATATGCATAGAAAGTGAATTTGGTTATGTTATGTAGGATGCATACCACACAATGAATCGCGCCATAGGTCCATTGACTAAAAACCGATCTTATTAGAATGACCACGAGGGCTAGTTTCGGATTGATAGTCATGTTGTACTTGCCTTCAATTTTATGATCTGGCGAAAAATATGTTGTTTTGGAAATAGTCATCTTAATTTTTCTATGTACGAGAACCATAAGCACAAGCACTACAAGGAAGCAATACTCGAATTTACCACCAAATATCTGACGGATATTTATCCTAACATTTACCGGATAGCTTTCCGGTTTGTTTTCAATTTGGCGAACATGCACATGAACCTTGGATGAATTTGCAAGTACTCGTACCACAATTTTCTCATGAAAAAGATTCTATAAGTCCAACTTAAATACATTTTTGCCTCTGCAAACTTCTAAGTTCTCTATATATTTCAAATTCAATGCATAAAAGAGAGCTGCATATCATATCTATGTTGTCACAAGACAAACTCATATGAATGCTATATCTAGGTGAAGAAAATAATATAAATGCGGAACTTATGCTAGAAAAAGTTAGCACAAGAGTATGCAAGAAAACATAAAACTCACATGCATCCAAACAGAAAGAAAATTTGGCTAGTCCTATATGAGTATCAAGTTTTGGTATTACTTCTATCAAGGTTTGAAAAATGGACATTTCTCAGCTCCTAAAATCATCAAATTGGGAGATCACCTCCAAAGTCCTAATGATAAGAAAAATGAGAAATGTGACAACATATGAAACAAAATGGTGAATGGTACTGCCATTGAACTACTGAAGTAATAACATATGACTTGACATTTCCACTAAAACAGACAAACATGCAGTCAAGCACAAAATGAAGTTGTGAAATTTGAACCTTTCCAGTACCTTAGTATCATCACTATCTTTTGCAAGGATGTTGAGGATAACAAGAGCATGATTCCAAATATTTCGACTTTTCTTATGAAGAAGTCCTATCAGGACAGGTATGTAATTTTCCATTACTACCCATTCTCGGTGTACATCCCTTTGTTCACAGAGATCGCGCAATTTTTCAAGGCAATTAAGCACTTGTTCCTCCTCCCCACACAAGAGCTTCTCTTTCATCGAAGCAATAGTGATTATGGTATTTCGCTCCTTCCACTCTTCAATTGACTGTCGTAGAGTCCTGTTAGGCCGCAAAACCGAAGTGTCCAGTGGCAGTAAGGTCTTCGGGCACAAATTATTTCCATTAGCAAACCATTTCTCTATGGCACTTCTATCAAAAGTGTGCCCAGAAGAAATCTCCACTGGATCAACCATAAGTTCCCTGGTGATTGGACATATAAATGACTGAAGAGGCTCGAATCGTTGACTACCCAAAGAATTCCGCTTGGTTAAGTACTTGGTTTCTCTCTCATTCAGAGAACAGGTAGCATCTGCTCTCTCCAGCAAGGCAATTATTTGATCCATCTGTATAGCTTCCGCCTGGTCCTTTCTCAGTCTCATGTTCTCGATTTCCGTTTTGAAATCTTCGAATTCTCTCTTCAACACTGACCGTTCAGTCGAAACCCCTATAGCCTCAGCGATTGAAAAAAGTAAACTATTTGCAAATGCCCGATCGACATTCCTCTCTTCTATCCCCAACTCTATTTTCTCCAAAATCTCTTCTTCCTCTACAGCTGCCTTAAACTCCGCCTTCCGCATAATTTCAGACAACTCATTGATATCTGAAACTATACCAGATGAAATATCCAACGAGCTCAAAGGAAGCATACCCAAAGCTTGGCTAATCTGTCTTGTAATGTCCTGTAAGCGCTTAGAAATTGACCGAGTATTCAATAAGAGATACACTCTATTTCTTTTACTACATTCATCAATCAACTCCTTTGAAAGTTTGACCTGCCGATGAAGAATCACAATTACATCATTTAAGCTATCTAAATCACTGATGTTCTTCTTCATCAATTCTTTTAGGAGAGGGTCGATCTTTTCCAAGTAACCTGCAAGTTCCGCAAAACTTCTTTTCTCAACTATGAATTTTTTTGAACTCGTGATAATCTCGAAGATGGCCTGACTGATCTCAGAGAGAAATTCCATAGCTGTTTGAACCGAGGGGCTAGTGATCACATCCAACACCATCTTGTTAGCACCAAAAGGACTTTACAACCAATAAGATGAAGTCTCACCTCCCAAAATTTACACAATTGAACTCATCAAAACCTCAAATTCTCATACAAGTTTCAGTCACGTAATTCTCATTCCATTTCACCTGCATTGCAACTGAAGATAATGTCACACAATTTACAGCATAGAAACTATTGCCACATGTTGATAGACACATAAAACTACTTTCCATTTGAAGGTCAAGAGCAACCGCTATCGATGAATAAAACTATCTGCTCATTATCTTGAATGCTGAATCTATTTATTATTGCAAATAATGAAAATAACTATAAAGCATTCAAGCTCAAATAACCAAGTACCCATTAGACTAAGGACAATTTCCTGATGCATAACATTTTATCAACCAGGCAGAATAAAATCATCTAGGCACTGGTGCTGAAGTGGAAACGAAAATAAGAAAAACTATCTGAATTCTCATCATTGTTACGCATGCCAATTCTGTCCAAAAGAACAAATAACAGAAGTAACTATTAGACAATCAAGCTCAATCAACAAAGAATTCATAAGGCTCCGCTAACTTATATGATCATTACCTCAAGGTGGGCTGTGGGAAGACTACAAAATATAGGATTTTAAACGAGTGGTAATTGATTTAAGGTGATTTGGCATACACAGAAAAAGAACATTACTTGTGCCTTTTGAAAGAGGTTGCAATGTACTAAACGCTGGCACAAGGGTAGAAGTAGACCTAAGATGTTGTTGGAAGAAATTGGGGATGACATGTCATACAGGCCTTGAGCGAGTGCTTGGTGGAAAATTATCCCTGTAGCCAGCTCCACTGGGTAGAATAAAGGGTTAGTAGAGCAGAGTCGAGTAGATTACATGTTGATTCCGTGGTTAAGAAGAAACTTTTGCAGACTTGGGAAACTCATTCCCTAGAAACCTGTTTCCGATATGGAACCTCCCTGCTTCCGAACCACAGAGGATTTCCAAGAAATTTCTTTAGTACTTGGAAACTCATAAAAGGTAATACGTACCCCCATGTTCAAAACCTTTTTCTTTATAATATTGCTAAGCATATTTTATTCTAAACGTATACTCATCTTTGTAATTGCATATATTTAATTCATATAGCTTTGCTAATTTTCAATTAGATCCATATATCTATTACTTCCTATGTCCCCTATATTTCAAGGCTACGTTTCCCGTTCCCATAAGGTACCCGTCTTCGATTTTAATATTGGCAACTATGAGTGATTACAAACCTAGCTTACATAATCCAAAAGTAAAAAAACAAAACCTAGCTTGCATAAACCAACAAACAAAAGCTAATCTTAGAATTAACTAGTTTAAAAAATTGGAAATTAAACTGCGCAAATTACAAGCCAAATATAGTCAAATTTCAGTCAGATTCGTCATCTCAAGGTTGCACACTAGTAAAATTAGTTGAAGTAGAAACGAAAAATTAAAATTCAAATTGAGCATAAGGGCAAATACAAAATCGTCATCACAAATATTTCAGAATCAACGAAAACAAAAGAGTAAAACACAGCAAAATGAAGAGTTGATTGTGCAGTTACTAACCTCATTTATCTGCCGATGACAAAATTAGAATTGCCAAAGGCATAAATTTGATTAAAATTCAAGGCCGTGGGAGCTAATTTTCCGAGGAGTTTTCCGCGAAAATTCACCGTATCATCATTACATGTATACATACATATATATA
>MKEJ01030014.1:0-13160 GCA_001753735.1 Embelia ribes
TACAACATAAGATTTCTTCTTCTTACATTGCCCAAGAACCAACCATATGGTGTAATCACTAGCGTTGCACATGAGTTCAAAAGGAATGGACCAATCGGGAGGTTGCATTATAGGCGCAAAAATCAACAATGCTTTAAGCTTATCAAATACTTCTTGACATTTCGGTGCCTATTCAAAGGGAATATCCATGGATAAAAGATGGCACAAAGACCGAGCAATCAAGCTAAAAGATTGGATGAATTGCCTATAGAATCCGACATGTCCTAGAAATGATTGAATGTCTTTAACCATCATCGGAGGTGGAAGTTTCTCGATAAGTGCCACTTTGGACTTATTAACTTCAATTCCTTTCAAAGAAAAAATATGGCCTAAGACAATGCTTTGAGTGACCATGAAATGGCACTTTTCCAAATTGAGTACTAAATTGGTCTCTTCACACCGAGTTAGAACACTATCAAGAATTTGAAGGCACTCCGAAAATGTGTCTCCATACACCGAAAAGTCATCCATAAAGATTTCGAGAATTTTTTCAATTATATCGTTAAAATTAATTGCCATGCACCTTTGAAAGGTGTTTGGAGCATTAAATAGCCCAAAGGGCATGCAATGGTAAGCAAATGTCCCAAATGGAAAAATAAAGGTCGTTTTCTCTTAGTCTTCACAGGTTATCTCAATCTGATTATAGCCAGAATAGACATCAAGAAAGTAATAGAAAGTTCAGCCCGCAATTCGCTCGAGCACTTGATCAAGAAAAGGGAGGAAGAAGTGGCCTTTTTGTGTCACGCCATTCAATCGGAAATAGTCGATGCACATTCGCCAACCAGTTTGAATAAAAATAAGAATTCACTCCTTATTTTCATTAGTGACCACCGTGACACCAGATTTTTTTGGTACAACTTGGGTAAGAGTTACCCATTTAAAGTCAGCTATTGGATTGATAATTCTTGTATCGAGAAATTTAAGGACTTCATTTTTCGCAACTTCTTTCATGTTAGGATTAAGTCACCCTTGCATTTGGTGAAATGGTTTAGCCCCATCCCTAAGATAGATTCAATGTGTGCAATTCGAGGGACTAATACCCTTTAAATCCGCAATAGACCAACTTAAAGCTCAACGACGTTGTTTAAGAACTTGGTATAAACCTTATTCTTGTTCTAGTGTAAGATTAGAATAAATGATCACCGCGAATGACTCTCCATCACCAAGAAATGTATACTTTAAATCACTGGGAAAGGGCTTCCTCTCTAGACTAGAATTTTTCTCAATTGAGAGAATGGTTTGGACATTTAGTGTGTCTAAAAGCTTAAATCTAGGACACCACCCCTCAACTTGCATTAAAGTCTTGGTCTCTTTCTCTTCTATCTCTCTTACAAACTCGTTACTCTTAAATTCATTATCAACATAATCCTCAATGATTGTTTGGATTAAATCTACCTCCTCAAAATCTACTTGATTATTTGGGCACTTGGAAACATCGAAGACATTGAGTTCCTTTTTCATATTCCCAAAACTAAATTTCATGACTCCATTCCGACAATTGATAACAACTTTTGACATGGCTAAGAATGGACGTACTAGAATTACGTCAATTCACTTATCGGGATTGGGAACTACTTATGTGTCCAACACCACAAAGTAGATAGGAAAGTAGAATTTGTCCACTTAAATGAGCACATCCTCAACAATTCCCCTAGGAATTTTAACAAAGCAATCAACAAGTTGTAAGGTAACACACGTTAGTTTAAGCTCACTGAACTCCAATTGTTGGTATACGGAATAAGGAAGTAGGTTCACACTTGCCCCCAAGTCGAGAAGTGCGCGCCCTATTATGTTATTCCTTATCACATACGAAATTATGGGTCAATAGGGATCATTGAATTTCAAAGGCATGTAAGACTGAAGAATAGCACTTACATGCTCAGTAACGAATGTCTTTTCTTTTACATACAACTTGCTTTTAATCGTACAAAGGTTTTTAAGAAATTTGGCATAAGACGGTATTTACTTGATCATAGTTTTAAGAGGAATGTTGATCTTAACTAGTTGCAACATCTTAAAAAGTTCCTTATTGAAAGGTTCATTCCAAGAAATGAGACATTGCGAAAATAGAGCTGTTGGTTTGTAGGGAACTTCCATATTCTCTCCACTACCCTCCTCTATTACCCTCTCTTTTTTATCCTCCCTAGACTGCTTTGTTTCACCTTAGATTGATCCGGATTTCTTATGTACAGGGATTGCTGTTCGAACGACTATAGGGGACCATCCGAACGGTAGAACTTGAACTTCGATTTCCTCTATTTTTTGTTGTTTTGCCCTGAACTAAAATATCAGGATCAATGGACTATGTTTCAAAATCCTATGTGACATCAACTTCAGTATTGATTGATTTTGGGGGTTGAGCCTCAACATAAACTTTAGAACTTGGATTGGATTTTGTTATGGTCTAATAAATGATTTTGCCACTATAAAGAGTAGTAATGGCATTAACTTGTTCATGAATAACAGGACCATTTGAAGCAGTCCAAACAGAAAATACTTGTGTTTATAGATTTGAAAAAGGTTGAGCAGTGAACTTGCCTTGGCACTTTTCCATCCTAGCCAACACTTTCAAATTTTTTGAGATATCATGATCCATCTTATCAACACGTCCAAATAAATGCTTCAACTCAGATTGAGTGTGATCATCAGATTTATGAGTATAATCTGGCTTTGAGACTATCATTCAGAGGTTTGTACGTATTTGGATTAGAAGGATACGAAGTAGGTTGAAAGGGAGGCTTATTCGGGTAAGAAGGATGCACATTCGGATAAGGATTGTTACCACGAAATTGATTGTTGTAGGATTGAGAATGTATGTTGTATGCGTTTTGTTGAGTGTACTTAATTTCCCTTATTTGTGAAATGATAGCACAATCATTGATCTTATGCCCTTCAACTTGGCAAAACGTACACATGATTGTTTACTTTTTTACTCAAATTCACAACTTCCAACTTCTTGGTGAGTATAGGAATCTTGGCATCAAGATTATCAAATTTGTTAATTTGGTACTTTCCACCACCCGTTACACCATTTCTAATTTTAAAAGGATTCGAAGGCTCATCTTTTCATAGCTTAGAAATCTCGGCAAACTTTTCGAAGAAAAGGTATATCTCGTCCGTACTCTTATCAAACAAGTTTTCAGAGATTTTCAAGTTAATCATTTGCTTAAAATGAGAAGTTAAACCTTTATGAAAGAATTGAATAAGATGTTATTTTTCAAATCCATGATGAGGGCACTTGATTATAAGACCCTTGAATATTTCCCAAGCTTGAAAGAACTTTTCAGAAAATTAACAACCAAAGGTCATGATTTGTTCTTGAAACTTGACGGTCTTATGAATAGGGAAGAAATGATTCAAGAATATCTGTTGCATTTGTCGCAAAGTAGTTATCAAGTTAGGAAGGAGAGAATTTAACCAACTCTTTACTCTGTCTAAGGGTGTAAATGAACAGAGCTGTTCGAGTGCCACTCTCGAGCGGCTCATCAAATGCTCTAGCTCAGGCTCGCTTCATTATATAAAAGAGTCAAGCAAGAGCCTAATTTTTAGGTTCGTTTATTAATCGAGCCAAGTTCGAACTGTATAGGGCTTGGCTTGTTGGCTCATGAGCCTAGCTCTTTTTAACATTTATATATTGTATAAATATAATTATATATATGTATTGTATAATGTGTGTATGTGCGTGTGTGTGTGTATCTAATAAGGTTTGCTATTTTACTTTCTTAAAAGTTTGAAATCGAGCTCGAGCTCATGCTTTTTTAAGCTCTCAATTTTGAGCACTAAGTGAATTGTTAGGAAGCCGAGCTCGAGCTATATGTATTTTTAATGAGTCGAGTACGAGCCACTGCTAAAAAAGCTCTTATGAGCATGAGCCGAGCTCGAGCTAAGGCTAAATCAAAATGAGCCGAGCTCGAGCAGGGCCAAGCTTAGCTCGGCTTACCTCGTTTACACCCGTAACTCCATCCTTTAAAGCAAAGGGAATGAACATTAGCTTGATGGTATCAGGGGTGCAACTGGGAATACGGCAAGTTGAGCAAACCGCTTCAAACTCGTTAATGAAATCATATGGTTATTCAGATTCCATGCCATGAAAAGAAGGTATTGTTTTGGACATTCCATTTTGAAATTGAAATTTTTTTTTTTGAGTAGGAGGAAGATAGATGCAAGAAGGATTGCTCGCATTTGAGGCATCAAATATGTCCAAGCCTAAAGAGTATTTAGATTGACGGGAAGAGGATTGTATTGAGCAAATAATTGCCTCAATGCTTCAACCATATTTAGGGAAAGATCACCAATAGGAGGAGGTTGTTATGGAACCGGAGGGGGAGAATGAATTGGTGTTTAATTATCTCCTTAATTTGAAAATAACTAGGTAAATACAAGATTAGGATCCAAATTGGGATTTCTCCCATTATTCTCAATATCCCCGGGTTTATCATCCCTGTGTTGACTCATTTTTTTTTAGGATTTTTTTTTTAAATATACAAAGAATAAGATGAATAAGAATACGGAAGAGATAAGAGAATGGATTGGTTAAAACCAAGAAGATTCAGCTCAACCTTGATTGAGGAGACTAAATCTCACTCACTAATCCACGAGACCAAGGCACCTTAGATTCCGTTGAGGAATCCCTGACAATGGTATCAAAAACTTGATCTCTACAAAAAGATGTCAGCTTTAAATTGCAAGTGTAAGGTGTCGGTCGTAGTTTTATCAATAAATATCGGATGTCAAACTCAGGGATTCCTAGAGAATCTATGTGCCAAGTTAGAAGTGTGGGATTATTTTGTGACATTAGTTCAAGAAATGTGAAACAATAGAAAGCATTACCTTGATATTTTGATTATTTAAAAGCTACCACATATCATAAATAAAATGGTTGGGTCTTAGTTGGAATCCGATAAATGACCAATTTGATTCATTCTTAGTATGCTAATTGATCTAAATTATTATTGATTTAGACTTTGAATTCATAAATTGTATTTTTCAAGAAAATAGTTATCAAGTATATTATTCAATTATAATACCTTGGAAATACCATCGGAGCATACTCATAACTATTCCCGAGGGTTTCGAAAGACTTGCATAGGAACAAAATCCAATATTTTCCAAAAACACAATTCACTATAACGGCATATGCATAAAGTATTGTCTAAATTGATAATTACCATACATATTAGATTAATGATCCAAAATTAGCATGCTAGGTCCTCAATTAGTCATTTTCTCATCATCAACTATGGCCAAGCCATGAAAAACCTAGCTATTCATACTAGAAAAGAAAACAAACAAGATAAACATGAAACACTACACCAAACATGATTCAAAACTACTTGAAATTGACAAAGTTGAATAAAAACTAACACAATCACACTAACAAGCCCAAAACATGAAATAACAACTACATAAACACTAATACATTTATAAAACCTAACTTGAAACATACACAATAACTTTGCTAGAAAATAAATTTAGAAACTAAAGTTAGAGATCAAGAAAGTGAAGAAATATTAACTTACAACCAAGAAAAATGATAAAAAATGAAAAAGAATGAGCATTCATTTGGCTTTAATTCCTAAAACACACCCCAAACTTGAATGAAGAATTTGAAATAAAATTGAGATCTCTTCTATTGATAATGAGAGTGTATTACATACATAATGAGATGGTGATCAATCAAGTGGATACCAAAAAGGGTAATATATTTCACCTAAAAACTAATAAATAATAATATCATCCCAAAATCAGACAGCTAAAAGACTATATTCAACCCAAAAAGTCTTCAAAATGCCCCTAAAATAAGCTTCTTCACGTGGCTCGATGCAGTCAAGATGATCGATACACCATTCGAACGATCCAGGGCAGTCGTTCAAATGGTTATCCCGAGATCTTGACAAATTATTTCTTAAATACATTTGCCAAATTAATGCAGTCTTGTTCTTCATTTACTTACTCTTGACTTCTTCAAAACTTGGTTCTTAAGATTTAAATATGCTTTCAAATAATCTCGTGTCTTAAGATCATCGAGAATTTCTTTGGGACTTTTTCCAACGAATCTGAGCTTGAATTCACGCATTTTCCTACAAAACAACAATTTGAACAAGTAAATAAAAACATGACTAATGCGATATGATATTATCCAAAAAGATGCTAAAATATATATAGAAAATATATAGAAAACTACATTTTCTTTGTCTTATCAACTTCTAAGCATATACCTATATGTATATCGTCACACTAAAAATGACGAGAACTCTTACATAATAAAGAAGCATGGATCTATTTACGCCATCACTTCATTGGTCGCCAAACACACATAATATGAAGTATGTGCTACGGTGAATACTTTATCGAACTAGGTGACTGCTATATAAAATTGTATAAAATAAGAGTTGTAATCTTGAGTAATAACTGAAATTATTTGATAATTGATGCACGTTTCGCACTTTATTTCAATATTACGGGTTTTCACATGCATTTCAGTAAATTGTTGCCAAAATAGCCACTGCTGGGATTTGTCGAGAATTCAGGATCATAAAAGACGTTCAGATACTGAAGTCCGAAGATTAAAAACAGACAAATTGAGAAAAATGAAGAATTTTCAGAGCAAAACAAACATGCCAAATTTTAGAAACTTCGATCGATCCAACCATAGGTTGGATCGTTGGATCGATCGAACTAGCAGGATGAAGATTACACTCAAGGGCCAACAATTCTCATTTGACTAACCATTCTCCCATTAATTATGCGAACCAAACTCAAGCTCTTCTTAGTGGGTGTTGTTTGATCTTTCATAAGGTTTTAGGATACCACGTTGGTTATCCTAATTGCAAAATCAAATCTGTTTGCTGGATAACATGTTGGGTACCATCAGTGGGAAATAAAATCCTCTACTTGGTAGCACGTTGAGTACCTTCGTATGAAGTGAAATAAATAGAGCCTCACCCGAGGTTCAGGGTGGAGACGGACCACTCATATGAAGCCTTTATGCATAAAGTCTCTGATACGTTGGCTCGATTGAGTATATTTTCCAAAATGTAGCCACAAACCCCAGGGTATAGGTTCAAGAGTAAAGTATGAATTGTGTGTTTAGATTTCGACCCATTTCTCCTTAAAGATTTCAGAGAATATATTTTCAGTACTTGGTATAATCTCTTGAAAATGAAACTTTTGTTCAATTTGGAAATCACATTACACCTTGTATAAAACGATTGCGCTGCTGTTGTTAGACCACAGATTCGATTAAGTTGCGGATTTAATAAGGCCATTATGATATGACAAGTTTGGTTTTCCTCTTATTTACTTTGTACTTAAAGTTCAATATTTTGCCTTAATTGTGAAGCATGCTACTTCTACTTAATGAATGTCCTAACCGCCTACTATGTTTCTTTGTTTGGAAACTAGCAGATCTCAAAAATAGGTACCATCATCGCATCCCGGAAGTCAGAGTCAGGTGGTGGCAAGTTCAAGCCTCATTGACCATTACATTTATAACTTGGTACCTTTAGTAAATCCTCTTCTAGGTAGCGTTGAGACTTGAACCTTCACGTGTAAATTTAAATTGGTGTATCACTTTTAAGTGCTTGATGTCTTAAGAACAAAATTAGTATTAAATTGTGTTGAATTATTGAGGTGCATAGCATTGGCTCGTGCACTGGGTCATTCGGGATTTTGGCTCATTCGCCGGGTCATTCGGGATCCAAAATGTGACGGTAATCAAGCCCTAATCACTTTCTTGCCACTTTGAAAGAGAAAAATTCAAATATCAGTTTCTCTACTCTAAGGCCGTCGGTGATATTGCACTGGCTAATTAAGTATTGTTTTATGCTCTTACCAATTTGTTGCTTTTGCAGGGGGACAAACAAGAAAATGGAAGCGAAAAAATCGGCACCACTGGCTCTGATAACCAACCCAAAGGGGCATAGCACAACCATACAATTGAAAACAAATCATACTCGCAAACGAAATTAATATCCAAAACATTTCATGTTGTCAAAAACAAGGTATCCAAAAATATTGAACAGACACAGTGCCAGCTGATTGTACTAATTCCCTAGTGCCCTGCTACTACTAAAGCCTAAAAAGACAGAATTAAGCTAAACCATTACTTGAACGAAAACAATGCTCAAAATTGTGATTTCACATCATTTAAGAGTTGAAACTTCTCTCACCATAACCTCCTTAGTCAACCTCCTCGATCTTGGGTCCAGCGCCACTTCCGCCAGCAGGAGGCGCATCATCATCATCCATCGGAACACCACCTTCACCACCAGCACCTTGGTACATCTTCGCTATGATAGGGTTGCAGATCCCTTCGAGCTCCTTCATCTTATCCTCAAACTCATCCACCTCAGCCAGCTGATTGCTATCAAGCCATGAGATAGCCTGGTCAATGGCATCCTCGATAGTCTTCTTGTCACCTGCGCTGAGCTTAGCAGCAATCTTTTCATCCTTGACTGTGTTCCTCATGTTATAAGCATAATTCTCAAGAGAATTCTTAGCCTCAACCTTCTTCTTATGCTCCTCATCCTCGGACTTGTACTTCTCAGCTTCTTGCACCATCTTCTCAATCTCCTCCTTCGATAGCCTACCCTTGTCATTCGTGATCGTGATCTTATTCTTCTGCCCAGTGGTTTTGTCCTCAGCAGAGACATTGAGAATGCCATTGGCATCAATATCAAAGCACACGGTAATCTGAGGCACACCTCTAGGAGCTGGGGGAATACCCGAGAGCTCAAATTTACCCAACAGATTATTATCTCTAGTTCTTGTCCTCTCACCCTCGTACACCTGAATCAAAACCCCTGGTTGGTCATCTGAGTAAGTTGAGAAAACTTGCTCTTTCTTGGTAGGGATGGTAGTGTTTCTCGGAATCAGCACAGTCATCACTCCTCCGGCTGTTTCGAGGCCTAAAGAGAGGGGGGTGACATCGAGCAGCAACAAGTCTTGAACTTTCTCATTACCCTCACCACTCAATATAGCAGCTTGTACTGCGGCACCATAGGCCACAGCCTCATCAGGGTTGATGCTCTTGCAAAGTTCCTTCCCATTGAAAAAATCTTGTAACAGCTGTTGAACTTTTGGAATTCGAGTGGACCCACCAACAAGAACCACATCATGGACTGAGTTTTTGTCGATCTTAGCATCCCTCAAACACTTCTCCACAGGCTCCATACACTTTCTAAACAAATCCATGTTCATCTCCTCAAATCTGGCACGGGTTATGGATGAGTAGAAATCAACTCCCTCGTACAGAGAGTCAATCTCTATCGTGGTCTGAGCCGTCGATGAGAGAGTCCTCTTTGCCCTTTCACAGGAAGTTCTAAGTCTCCTCAGAGCTCTTGGGTGACCTGTGATATCCTTCTTGTGCTTCCTCTTGAACTCTTGAACAAAATGGTTCACCATTCTGTTATCAAAATCCTCCCCTCCGAGATGGGTGTCTCCAGCTGTTGCCTTCACCTCGAAGATTCCCTCTTCAATGGTGAGGAGAGAGACGTCGAAAGTGCCGCCACCTAGGTCGAAAATGAGCACGTTCTTCTCTCCAACACTTGTTGCCTTCTTGTCAAGACCATAAGCGATCGCAGCAGCAGTTGGCTCGTTGATAATACGTAAGACATTAAGGCCAGAGATTACGCCCGCGTCTTTCGTCGCCTGCCTTTGAGAGTCGTTGAAGTACGCAGGTACAGTCACAACAGCGTTTTTTATGGTTGTGCCAAGATAGGCCTCTGCAATCTCTTTCATTTTTGTAAGGACCATAGAAGATATCTCTTCAGCAGCAAATTGTTTCTCTTCGCCTTTGTAATTGACGATAATCATTGGCTTTTCACCAGGGCCAGCAATGACCTTGAAGGGCCATAATTTTATATCGGACTGGACAGAGGCATCACTAAGTCTCCTACCAATAAGACGCTTTGCATCTGAAAAACAACTAAAAGTACGTGTGTTAGAACTTTTAAATTTAAAAACAGTTGGGAAGCAAGCATCTCAATTTACATGTGTACCAACAATCAAACATTACTTGAAGCTGTAAAGGAACCAAGAATTAGAGATCCCAAAATAACTGAAAAAAATACTCAAACCAGGTCAAAAAAGAAAAAGGAAATGACTGCGTTGCTCTTTAGAAGAGCTACAACGAACTATACTTAAGTAGCATTGCTCTTCGGAAGAGCTACAATGAACTGAACTCAAAACAGTCAGAAATCTGACAATCATAAAGCCTAAAGAACCAACCCACAACAGCATTGTTTTCTTATACCTTTTCAGATTACTTCAAGACGTGTAGATTTCCAGGATTGTAATTCATAGGGCCAGAGTGAAATTAATGGGGATATGGGAATCAAGAGTGTAAATTGTCCTTGCACTTAATGACACTGAATTTTGTGATTCTTAATATTACTAATGAGTCCATAGAGTGATCAGAGATGGCATACAACATGAGGATTTCAAATCACAAAGGTAACAACAAAATCGTGATAGCACACTAGTCATTTCAAACCCATGATTCCTAAGCCCTTATATAACACAACTTATGATACTCATGTACTAACTTAATTACCTAAAAAATCTACGCAAATATCCAAATCTACAAAAATTATAAATCCTCAGGTTCCCTAATGGATTCATGTGCATGTTGAATTTTATTGAATGGTGCACTAATAAAAATTACTTAAAAAGGAACGGCGAGATTTCCAAACTAGACAAGATCTGATTCCAGAGAGAACAAAGTTCCCCTTATTAATAATTAGTTCTATTGTTCTACCAACAAAATTGGATAAAGAAAAAGAAGACAACAAAACATTAGGCTTAATTAACTTTTATTTAATTAGTTTTTATCTGAAAGATTACGCCGTGCCCTTCACTAATAAATATGGAAAGAGACCATGTGAATAATGCATTGAATTAACTTTTAGTTTATAAGTAAACGAAACTGACACTACTCCTTAGAAGGGGTCCGGGGTTTGACTCTGCCATCCCCCTGGCCAAAGACTTCTAATGAATTCCCAAAAAAAAAAAAAAAAATAAATAAAATAAAAATCACAAGACACAATGACCACTACTTTCTTGAACTATATAAAATGAAAAACAGGGATCTTAGCAGTCACTTAGTGTTTGATCGTTGGGTTCATGCGACTCATTAGTGTAAACAATTGCCTTAAACAGTTTTTCCTATAGAGGTGCTTTTCGAAATCAAAAGACAAAAAGAAAAAAAAATTAATAAAAAAATATAACAGTAAATAGCGAAGCAGTAAATCCAAACAATTCTGAGTCTTAATAGGCAATTCCTCCCCAGGTGAAGGTAATTCCGGAATCAACAAGATACAAATCTTGCTCAAATTGCCCAATCTCATTGATCACATTCATCAGCGTCAATGATGAATCCGCATATTATTGCTCAAAATATGGAAAGTAATGCAATTGTGTAGTTAAGCAAAATGGTTTTGGTAAGCAAATATAAGAGAAGAAAGGGATACAGTTGGAGTTACTGAAAGTGCTTTTGTCTTTAAAAAAAAATGTCAACGGCAAAAAACACTCCTCCCACTCTAAATTATATTTCCTCCACAATATCATATTAAAACAATCCTTATTAAATGTATCCCAGACATTAAGTCTTTCCCGACAACATAATTTTCTAGTAGTTCTATGGCAAATTCCTTTTGCACCAAATTTTTTAACATAAGAAGTCAATATTCGTAAGCCCATTCCGAAACCTATACCCCGAACATAACAAAGAACTCATCTAAGATGTGTTTTAACTTTTCAAATAACACCATCAGATAAATATCAATACTCTAATAAAAATGTCCAATAAAAGAACAGTTTGCTCACCTTGCAATATTTCCATGTGCACAACTAGCAAGAATCTAAAGCATAGGCAAAGCGCTAATATACCTTTTAAGTGTGTATATTAAACGATAACACACTTTTCCTGAACGTTTCACGCATCAAAAAATATTTACCAAAACTGTACAAACATGCCTTGATCCTATTTTCAGATGTATCCTATTATTAACAAAAAGATTAATCCATATATAATCTTATACAGGTACTTATGTGGTTTCCACATAAATTGTCAGTGCATATAATATACATTTCATCTACATCACTAAATTCACATATCAATAATAATCTACTGAAACTGTACAAACTCCTTTCTCGGGTTAGATCATATGCTTTGATCCCATTTTTAGAATGATCATATTATTAAGAAAAGGATTGATCCATATTGCATAATCATATACAGATATACGTACTGTTAGTTTTCACATATATGATCACATCTTATCCAATGATACTACTATTATTATTATATTACCTAAAATATCATCATCTTTGTACATTTTTTATTTTTTAAAATCATTGCTCTTATTAAATTCAAAGATCTACCATCACATAAGTAACAATAGATCAAAACAGATACAATGCAGGCATGAAAACCGAGCAAGTACAGAAGTATCATACCGAAAACAGTGTTGGTAGGGTTCATGGCGACCTGGTTCTTGGCCGCGTCCCCGATCAACCGCTCCGTATCGGTAAACGCCACACAGGACGGGGTGGTCCTGTTGCCCTGGTCATTGGCTATGATCTCAACCCGGTCGTGCTGCCACACACCCACGCACGAGTACGTCGTGCCGAGGTCGATCCCGATAGCCGGCCCCTCGCCTTTGCCTGCCATTGCCTCAGTTACTAAATTTTAGAAATCCTTTTATTTTTAGATAGAAATCTGTTTAGAAAGAAAGAATGAATGGGGAATGAATGAGAGGAGGTGTGGGTTTATATAGAGTTGGGGAGGGGTGCGTGTGGAAGGTTCTGGAAGGTTCTAGAAGGTTCTATTTGTACCTGAGATCCTATTTGTGCGCTCATGAACAAGTCAAGGTAACGACTCGGGTGAATTTTTTCATTCCTCGTATTATACATGTGTATTTTGTGGTGTATATATATAAAATAAATGTGCATTTTCACTTTTGTGTTTTTAATAATTAATTAATAATCATTGAATATTCTAATGGATTTCCAATGTTACACCTTTACAAAAAAATATGAACAAAAATTTGATAAACACAAATTTATTTATTTAGGTTTATTTAAAATTTAAAGCTTTATTATTTTTTTATTTTTTCTTT
>MKEJ01030015.1:0-12082 GCA_001753735.1 Embelia ribes
TCAAATTGCCGAGGGCTTCCACAATAGCTGCACTTAGGAATATCAGCTCTTGATGGACGGCCACTAGACATGGGCCATAAAGGCTTACCTCTCTCATTTCTACAATACCTGTCACATAACAAGGGATGAGAAGAGGAAAAGGGTTAAGGGTTGGGGGTGGATATTTGAGAAAAATAGTAAAATAGAAAAGTAAACTTTCTCAAGGATAACTGGAACAAGCTTTATCTAATACACATAACATACTGATAATTATACTGATGAACATGTATGCATAACAGGTTTCACATTAAACAATTGATTTAATTTTTCCCCAAATTCATCATCCTCAGATATAAAGAGGAATAAAAGCTAACAATTGGAGACATTTACCTTAGCACTTGTTCGGGGTCCCTGGATATATGCTCTTGGAAGGATGCCCAGCTCTTCTTATCACTGTTCCCCTGCTTACGAACATTGAAATGGACCCGGGTAAAGTCCGGAGAAAATTCAACGAACTAAAGCATTAAAAAAGAATCATACCTCAAAGGTGTCCATCAATGAGTTCACAGTTTCATCCATTTGACTCACAGAAACCATTGAATTATCATGCATATCATCTATGGATTTTTCAAGTTCCGCTTCATAATCTTGTATGATCTCATACTCAGGCCAAATGGTGTTGCTTGCGACTGTTGACATTGAAATAATTTGATCAGCTGAGCAAGTCTTTAAACCAAATCTCAAGATAACCAAGATTTGAAACTCATAAAAACGAGCAAGTAAAGACCGAAAAGCTCATACAGACACACAAGTAGCACCAATTCGCTAATAAGGTGTTATATATTTCGTTCGACAAGTTATGAAGTATATATGGCAAGAAAATCTCAACTCTACTACATTATTCATCTGCCCAAATGTCTCAGGAAAAATAACATGCATATATGCAATAATGAGGTTCATTTCTATTTGTGTATCCATGTTATAGATGCCCCCATAAAAGAAATATCCTGCAAAGATCACCTGGTTTACAAGGGAAATGAAACTTGCCTTTTTCTATCTCGGCCGAACAGTTTGCAGAACTGTTATTAAATGAGTGATCAGCGACACTCAATCGACATTCATTCCTATGGCCTGATTTCCAATGCAAAGCCTGCAGGTATAAATTGCTCAGTTCTAAAAATTCTCAAAAACTTGAGCATCAAAATCACATTTTTTCAATTACCTGATGCTTCTCTGAGCAATAACGTGCTCTCCTACAACTACCACAAACTTTATCTCCTTTCCAGGTACAACACCAATTACAGAGAGCAGCTGAATCAAGTATTGTGAAAGGAGAAATTCATAAATTAGTTGAACCAAAAAAAATTGACAAGAACATATAAGGAACATAATGGCGATCTGATTTGCTATTGAACAGCTCTAAAACCCAAGAAGTAAAATAGCATTGATTATTGAAGAGTCCCAAGAATATTCACACAAGTAAATAAGATTAGATTTGATACTTAAAAAGCTACAATAATATCAACTAATAAGATGTGACCACGACAAAAGTACTCAGTAAATACCACTTCAGGTTCCCACCCTTTTTCATTTTCCACAAGAAATTCGAGTTGTTATTTAACATCACCCCAGCCCCGAACTGGTTCAAAGAAATGCTTAAAGCCTTAAATAAAAAACAAAGGATGTTAATAGAATTACTCAACTAATCAAGACATAAAAATGCCAATTTCTGCAACATGCTACATTTGGGTATCATTACATAGTTGGCCATGTGATATAAATTGGCCAATGGCCACTAACCATTGCAAAATTTTGGGCGTGATATTGCACACATGGTTCAGAAATTGCACCTTAAAGAGGAACTTATAGCACAGGGAATAAATTTAGCAAGCAAATATGACAGGTTTAGACAAATTGGTGAGGTTAATGACTTTGATAGCATATGAACAAATCTAAGCCCTTCGAAAATTTCCTAGAAACTGATATTAGTAATAAAATAATCAACAAGTTACCTCCAACAGTGGAAGGTTTATCAGTTCCATCATATTTTGGTGGTTTATCCGAGTAAAAGGGATTTACGCGGGCCAGCTGGCAACGAAATACCTTCACACTTAAAAAGAGAACATTCAAAATCAGAATCACGGAAGCACTAACTACAAAGAATTAAGAAGAGCAACTTTATATTTTTCTACTTCCTCTGACAATACAAAATCACAAAATTAGCGAGTACGTAAATGAAACATGTACCTTCGCAATGCCTTTCCAGGCTGGCGTTTCCACTGCTCATGCTGATCTTGGAGAAGACAAGCCATGAAGGGACACATTAGAACATACAGTGTCCGATGAAATGCAGATTCCTTCTCTTCAGAAAGAGGTGCATATACCTAGGAAGCCAAGGAAAATAAAACTACAATCAAATTTGATCCCTTCCAGAAAAATGAGCACCATGTTTTATTTAACAATGGTGTTTAAAATTTTGTTCGTTTCCATAAGGTGTTTTGTGGTATACTTGCGTGAATATGCAAAAGAATTTTCTCCTAGTCATGGCCTACTGTGTCTCTATCATGTTTCAGAGTTTCACCAATGCATATGCCCAATAGGAAAAAAAGGACTGTTGTTTCATATACATCACATTTTCAGGAGCACCGTGGCGTGTTCATCACACAAACTACAGTGGTATACTCTCCTTTCTACTACACCATGGATGATTATCATCAACAGTTTTTTCTTAACCACGTCTTTTCCAAATAATTTCTGATTTTTTTCTAGTTTCAAACAACAGTCCTCAGTCTTGTAGAATCCATGTCCCCATTCATCTCATCACTAACTTCAAAAGCTCTTTCAGAATAAGCACACTGCAAATTCCAACTAACACTACATATAAAACAGAGGATGGGCCAACAGATTAAATATTTAGAACACAAAAGTGTGATAGGTAGACAAAATGACTACTTCATTAAATAATTCAAATACCTCTATACATGGTCACAACTAAGCAAATTAGCATATCCACATGATTGCCTAGTTTATGATTCGCAGAAGCATTAGGCAGCAAAATTGGCAAGTGGATTTGCAACAATATTTTATCACTTGTAGTTACTAAAAACGTGAATGTTTAATAATTAAATACCTGAAGCACAAATTGTAAAGGCCCACCACAAATGCCACACTGACGAGATTGTCCACAAGGCAAATTCATAGGATCCAGCCAAGCCTACCACAAAAGCACATAATTAATTATTTCACTGGAAGAGTAGACTCCTTATGTACAAATACATAATAAAGCACCTAACTTAGCCATTTAGACCATTGATTTAAAGAAACTACAACTTCAAAACTCAAAGTAGTTCCCTTACAAATTTGGATCTTGATTTACAACAAAATTAGACAACAGTTCAAATGAGCAATTATTCACAATCAAGGATGATTTCTACTTCCAACCGATATTTACTAGCGATATGCACGTTTACCGTGTGAAATGATATGTATCATACAATATATATCGTGTACCGTACGATATTGACAAACATGGTCTACATAATGGCATACATTTTTCACTTGACATCCAAACAAGAAAAACTATTTACCTTTTCGGGCATTACTGTTTCACAAAAGTTGAAACAGGCTCTAAAATTTACACTATTAGGGCACTCACAACGGGTGCTTATAAACGAGACCTGTACTAAATTTTATAGATAATACAAATAAACAGGGATTTGTTGCATTAATCCACTTCAACTAGGAACTTCTACTGACCCTCGGATTTATTCTTTAAGGGGTCTGGTGTGGGGCTTCCCCATAACTCAGCCAATAATTTATATTTTGAGGTATAAAAACTAAAATTCACGAGCTGAAATAGCTTGCCTGTTGGATGCCCTATGAGCATTCACAGCAACCTTTCTCATTTAATTCCTAAATATGATTTTCTAGAAACCCAATTCTCTTACTGAATAGAAATTGGCCATTTTAGACTTTCTAAGCAAATTTTCTATACTATTATTTATCAACATGTAAATATAATAAAATTTAGAAAAAATTATTTCTTGAATATATTAGTGTGTTTTTTTCATGGAGATGGCTTGATATTTACATAGCATCTGATTATCCTAGTTGCTCCATGTTCAACCTTTATTGAAATTGATATTACTGGTAATTAAAATCTAACTTGAATTTCTATAAATTAGGGTTATGTATACCTCCATTGTGAGGTGTGGATCACGAGTTCGTCCCGTTAAAAACCATCTCTCTGGAAACAGGGTAAGATTGCGTGCGTTAGAGCGTGTGAATAGCAATTTCCAGAAGGTTTTCCGGAATAGAAAGACTGGATAGGTAACATTGCAGCTTTCTTTTTCTCATTTAAGAGATAATGCTTGTTTAGAAAGGTTGGTGTAACAATTAATTGAATTGAAAAGTAACCAAATAACGGGAGACATATACATATAAATAAATACGTACAGGAACACCACCAGCCTTGCTGGGAAAGAAATGGCGAAGAAGAGTGCGCCTATTTTTAGGCTCCTCCAGAAACCCTAGCGTCACTAGCCCTTGTTCTTCCTCGTCTTCATCCTCCTCATCATCGTCGTCGTTGATTAACACGTCGTCGTCGCCATTTATATGAGCCGCGTCATCTTCATCGTCCTCGTCGAGCTGAGTAATCTGGAGAGATTTGAATTTTCCCAGTGAATTTTCGGTCATCGCACCTGAGAATTACACTGCTGCAAATGTGAGAGAGAGATTTCAGGGTAGTGATTATTTATTGAGAGGTTTAAGAGAGTAGATAAATGTGCAAATTGAAGGCACCGAACCAAAGAATATATGTTATTGGGCTTTGGGGGATTCATTAAGAGCCCCGTATATCAAATTAATCAAAGAAAAAGGCTACCCCTTTAACCCCATATGTTCCCATATGTTTGCTTTCTTTTTAGATAATAGAAAATATGAATTTGTTTGATTGCATTTTTTAAATAAACTAGCCGAGAAACAGGTGATTTACACATGATGGACAATTCTACTTTTTGTAATAATCTATATATCAGATAACAACAAATTTTTTAGTATAATTTTAGGAGATTTGTTCATGTTTTAATCATATTTTCCTTTTTACTATATATTTGTTTGACAATAAACATATAATTATTTTACTCTATATCATATAAATACTTTTTCTTAGGAGTGAATGTCGATGGGAGCTTTGAGTAAACATATATATTGATACGGTTTTTAATATCATATAAATAGCATGAGTGATTCTCTTGTGAAAGAAATTTAGAAATTAAAAGAAGTAGCAGAAATTATGAAAAATAAAAGGGCGTACCCAGTGCCGAAACTCCTATGGGTAAGGAAATATCTAAGCAGCTTTCGTAGGAAGGCTGATTCGAACCCGCGACTACCAGCGCACAATGGAGAGACTCCACCATTGCGTCAGGCCCGCCCAGGAAGAGCATTCTCTCAGATGGAAAATTCGAATATTATATTATGTCATTTCCTAAGGGAGCGATAACGCTTTTTATTTATTATCCAAAATACCATCTTGTTGTTTCTTTCTCCATGACCATACCTCTCTTAAATTAATGGTTGAGTTTCCACGAAAATAAGTTTAATTGGCCAAGAAGTTAAAGAACACACCGACAAACCTGAACTCCTTTTCTGGAAGCTATCCAAGCAAGTGACTTGAGGTTCTCCAGATCAATATCTGACACTTCTGAAAAGATGCATCCGACCTGAGTAATAATCATTCTTCAATTTTAAATATCTCGAAAATTGATACTCACTCAAATGAAGTATGACACCAAATGCCATTTATTTGGCTGTAAATAAATATAAAAAAAATAAAAAAAAAACCTTTTCCACTAATATCCTGGAAAAGGTATTTGAAACTTTCCAGTATCTGCTCATACAGTTTCCATAGACAACCAAGCGCTTCTTCCATGCAAATTATGCTTACCTCTATGAACAAAAAGGGAGTGAAGAAAAGTAAAGGCCCAAAAAATACATAACAGATCAACTCCTCCACTTACGAGAACAATATGGGCATTCTCAGATAAACCCACATGCTTCTGTAGTGCTCTTTTACAAACAGCTTTTCCCTTCATGTCCTTTGCACAATAGTTTTGTGGAAGATGTTGGTCGGTGGAAGGATCCCAGCTAAAGTTGTTGATCCCATAGGAAGCAACTAACAGCTTGTCCCTACATAGAATGACAACTATTCCAGGATCAGGAACCCTTGAGATATAATGAATTGGCATAAAATAAGAAATGCTTAAATAACAGATTCTTATTGTCAAAGCAAGTCCACAACTTCCAGCTTTGAAACAGTTAAGACCAAAAAGAAGAGAGACAATAGAAAAAAACGATGTATATAGATACAAGCACTGCTTACTTGTGAACAGCCAGGGTGGGTTCCAACCCGTGGCTCAGACTATTCAGGAAAAAACCTTTTAAATGTGTTGATGACATCGCTACAACCTTGTTGGAGTACACAATTCCTCCCTGTATTTCCGGGGGTCAAGAGAAAGGTAAATTATATATTCTATAGAATGAATGTAATCATTTCAGCCCTACATCACAGATGCAATCAGGGCCATTCTCTTACGCTTCTTTTATTTACAAAAGAGGGACAACCCAGAGCATCAAAGAAATAAACTTGGCCATGCTAATGCTATATTTCAAATCTTCCCAAAAGATGAATCATTATATGCAAAAATCGCTAAAACAGGAGCCCAAATTCTGATGTAGAATTCTCAAAAATAGACAGGGCACATACCTTTAAAATGTTAACAAGGTGTGTCTTCATGTTATCTTGTAAACGATCAGGACAGTGCAGTCTAGAAGGCTCAAGTCCACACAGGGCTAGCTTATCGGGTTGCTCAACACACTAATGCAGTATGATATTAAAGGTGATGAAACCAATAGTTCATAATGTTATGAAAGCAAAGATGAATCAGAAACTACCTTCCCAAAAAAAAAAAATGAATCAGAAACTGTCAAACAACCTGAAATGAATAACCCCAAGGAACTTACCTGAGAATCAAAACCATGACATGTCAGCAATATCCTAGTCCTTCCAAGTCCCTGTATATCCAAGACAAAGTACAAGGTAATATCCTGATAATAATTGAGAACAGCATTCCGATATTCTAGAAACACTATTAACTGAAATGTAAGGAGTGAAAAGAAAGTGGTATCCAATCTAATTTCTCTTCAATGACTAATAGTTGAAACAAAATTGGAACTCGATCAAATTCTACTCATTTACTCAAAATATAGCAGGTTTATGCACAAAGAAGGTCACATAAAAGAAATCTTAAGGACAAGAAGACTGGTTCTACCAAGCCACACCTGCTGAACAAATAAATCCCAGAACAGTGGCCCAACAATTGCAGTTTGCCAATTATGTATGTGTAGCACATCGGGCTGCTTTCCAGACTTTACTATATAATCCAGTGCTGCTCGAGAGAAATAACCAAAACTGAAAGTATCAAGTAAAACCTCATTCAAAAGTCCGATAGAAATTTGGCAGAAACAGAATTTAGAAACCAAACAAGAACTTAATTTTTCAGCTCATATCGAATGGGATCACTACTCACAACAAAGACAGAGTACACCAACACTATGGAAGGTAAACCTCATCGGAAGTCGAGGAGAAATGTAAATGAACTCAACTAGACTCAAAATGAGCTCAATAAACTTCATTTGTACAGCATTACTAACACAGGTGGTCTCTGCTTAAAAGATGGAAGAAAATATGCAATGAACAGGACCAAGTATCTTAATCAAAAAATTTGGAGGACTTAAAACTATTTTAGAAAGCTGTTTGGAACAGATCAACAGGCTGAACGGTCAGCAAAGTAAATATTGATAGTCGTACATTAGTATGATTTACAGCAAGCAAGAAAATGGACATATCAACTTCCATAAAGACAGAGAACTTTGTAGAAAACCAAGCAATACAAACAATTACTGAAGAAAAAGCTGCGAGAAGATAGAGAAAGAAACCAAAAATTAGACATACCATATGAGAAAATAGGAAAAGTACTTTACAGTTATTTCTTGCACCAAAAAGGTGAGAAAAGCAAAATTCAATGTAAAAAGAAGATAAACAAAATCCCTTTACCGCTCAAAGTCATCTGAGTAGCCATATACCCTCTCATGGCTGAAGAATGACGAATGGTAGATGGGTTGAATAAAAGTAACTCCAATGCCACAGACAACGCTGTAAAAAAAAAAAAATTAGCATCAGCATGAGAATGTAAACCAAGAAATAAAATCCAGTTTCCATATAGCTCCACTAGTTGGTTGTCCTTTCAGATTAACAAAAAAAAATATTTTTTGCTCCAACAACAACATAACTTCACAAGACACAGGATTCGTTTGGTTGCAACTTTTAAGCAAAAAAGCCAGTTTGTTTCTAACTAAGAAAAATGCTGGTTCCAAACTTCTGTCTTATTCAAAACAACAAATAAGCTTAGCCAAATGCTATCCAGCTTTTAAGCAAAAAAGCTGAGAAGCCAAAGATATATGCTGGAAGCCTGCAACCAAACAAGACCACAACACAACTTACCCAGACCAAATTCTGTTTGCATGCAATCGGCCATTGAAAAATGAAAAGAACTCAGCCTCAATCTCTCGTAACCCTTGAACTTCATCCATGTTTAGGATTGAGTACCTAGTCACAAAGTCGGTTTGTTGAAAGTCAAGTCCAATCCAATAACTATGAGAACAGATAAAGAGGCAAACCAATTCTATCATCTCTCATTCACTTCACAGCTAGAAATACTACAAAAATGACCAGCTAAACAAGACATTTCAATCCATTTGAGGCTCACAGAAAGCTAGAAATTCAACCAACTTTTGCTTAGTGTGGTTCCTAAACAAGAAGCTTGTACTTCTTGAACAGATAACTAGCTTGTTAAGTTCATAAATGTAAAATAATAGACCATATACCTATACTATTTGAAAAAATGGAGTTCTAAAGTGCTTAACAATGAGTATGGGTTAACTGAACCAGAGGGTGCAAAAAAAACGAACATTTCCTCTACCTTTATGACTAAAGATAAAGAAATAATTTCATTCATTAACAAGACAGATCAGCTAATGATTACCAAGTTATCAATTTAATGTGGTCTACTTTTCTTTGGGTAAGTCAATTTAATATGGTCTACTCGATAATACAAAATCAGTACTTCGTAAAAAAATACAAAAATAAATATGCATTTGTAGAAGTTGTTAGAAATTATGGCAACGAGATGTAAGATTGCTTGATTACTTTGGTAAAATCACCTCCACCAAATGACCCTTTCTCTGTAGCGCATGGGATAATCCTGTCACATAAGATGCCAAAGGTCCAATTGAGATGACAGGTGCCATTTCGGTACAAATATGAACAATGTGGAAACCTTCCCTGATAACAAATGATGAACACATGTGAGAGCAAAGAAAGAGAGACAAACTATCATTTAACCCTCATTTGGCTTCAAAGCTCAATGTCACTTCCAACTTAAACCCTCAAACGTTACCTCGTTGTACATTAAGCTCCAAAACTTTAGCCAATGAAGAGAGAAGTCCAATTTAAAAAATTAATAAAATTTCAAGTTACATTTGATTGTGAAACAGTAACAAGAAAAACCCTTACTTACAATCAGAAAGTCTTCACATGCCACATAAAGGTTAGAGATATAGCTACAAAAAATACTCCTTTAACTACCTCTTGCTTTTTTCCAAGAAGTGGCGAAGCTCAACCAGAAGTTCAGCATCGCTTCTCTGTAAAATATGAGATAAATCATCTGCTATACTTGCTCTTGAATTTTTTATCATGGTTCTCAAATCAGATGCGTCCCCAGTGCCAATCATGCCAGTAAGGAACAAAGAGTCTATCCTGAGCAGCAACTCTGAGTTGACTGATATTCTATCTGGTTCAGGTGATTAATCAACATAAGTACTATCAGTGGGTTAGTTATAATATCTTGGCGTATATATGACAAAGAAAGTGCCACATATAACTTCAAAAAGAATAATGGCAGCATTAACATCTTCTCAAGAAATTTTCATCCAGGGAACATGAATATAATCAATTCCTTACAATCACATCACTGACAGTAAAACACCTTTTCCATTCCCTGGCTGCCTTTTGTTCTCTAACTCTTCAATCCTATCCAGTAAGAACTTGTTTTCTGTCTTTGTTTTATCCAGCTCCTCCATGGCCATCATTCGCTGTTTGTTTAAGAACAGAATATCTAGATTGACAGCTTATAAACATTAGAATACATTATAATCATTTGCACAGAATAAGCAGGAATTCTACTTAAAAAAGAAAAGGTAACAGTGGAAGAAATAAGCTAGGATTTTCCTCACTATGTTGGGCTTCCTTGAAGAGTTCCCATACATCATTTGGTTTCTTTACTTGTACGATCTTTGTCGACTCTGTCATTTCCTGAAGAACAAGAGGAAAGTTATATTAACTTGCTTCTGGAAATAAAATGTCATGTCATATTTTAAGGTAATGAACAGATACCTGAGAGATTTCCTTATTATCTTGACCTTTTAATCTATAGTTCACAAAATGAAAGTTATCAGTCCTCGTTAACAATTATCACCAGATAAAACACGTTAATAAAAAAATAAAGATACTCACTCCATCTCAAAATGACGACCCGATAAGCCATTGTTTCCCCCACTCTTCCTGCAATTAGTGTATATGTCTTAGACAGTTAACAAGTGAAAGAAAACGTTACAGTCCAGGGCATAGAGCCTTTTTAGAAAATAATGATGGTGTGTACTTCTTCAGCCCCTAATCTGATCCACAAACCCAAAAAAGTTCCAATAAAAAAGTTGAGAGAAATAATGACTGGTATGTATAAGCCAAAGAGAAGTGATTTACTATTGCTGCTTCAATATCATTAATCGGCATAAGTTCAGTAGCTAAAACAATTGATGATCTCTGGAAGATGTCATTAGATCCATGACACCAAGGCATCACTGGACTAGTCAAGACATTTTTCTTAAGGAAAATGATTCACATGCTGACAATCTTGTATAGAAGTTGTATAAACACCTATGTGGTTAATTCAAGTGCGTTGATCCCACTTTAATGGAAAATATTAACACACACGATGTAACCACATAGGTATTTATACATTTTTTGTATATGATTTTTCTGCATATATATGATAACACTTTTTCTAGAAAAGGTAAATTATGCATTGAGCCATTTGCATATGCCTACTTTCCTTTTCATCTTTAACTACAAGCTGCAACTGAATCAATGTTTTCCTTAACTCTATGTTTGGCCAATGAAAATATCACCCAAAAGTAATGTATGAAAAAAATAAAATAAAATAAATCACCTTTCTTATGTCGATATGTAGGTGTGACTCAACCATAAAACTAACCAAGCCGACAAAGATATTACCACAAATAGCGATAATTACAATTCAAAAAGTTCATTACCCATACATTTGTATGGTCTTTGAAAAGTGAAAGGTCAAGTGATAAAACTAAAACAATATACCATGTCTGTTAGACCTTTGGTGGGCCTTCCCACTAGATCATCCATTTGTGATCACTAAATTTTAATCTCCATACTTCAAACTCTAAATTAGAGGCAGAGGCTGAGTTTGGAAAATCTCTCCACCACATCTTTCTAAACTTAAGTGTAATATTGGGGATGAACGGTAGTCCAAGCCCCCTTATTTTTAAGCGATTGAATATTGTTGGGTACATTGGTGGGAGGATTTCTAAAACTTAATCTATTAAATTTAGTTACAGACTCATTTAGGAGCACTGGTATGATTACGGGTGGCAAGGAGCCGAGTCAAGCCGAACATCAGAAAACTAGAACCCCACTCGACTCAAATTAACACTATTCGAGCTCAACTCAAATTTAAGTGTAAGTCTGGGCTCGAACTTGACCAGGCTGGAAATATGAAAACTCGAGCTCCACTCAAAATTTCTATTTTTTTGTTTCTTTTGATGAATAAATATATTTACATATAAATATCTAAATTTTAATATAGACATATATATGCACATATATATTTATATATACATATGTATATATATGAATTTATACAGTTAAAATAAAACCGCAGCATAATTTATATAATTC
>MKEJ01030022.1:0-14952 GCA_001753735.1 Embelia ribes
TTTTGTTTTTTTTTTCTTTCTTCACATAAAACGAAACCTTTCTCATTATATTTCACATAAAAATATTGGCTTTAGATTGTTATTAAAAAGTCTTTAAAGTTACACTTTCTAAACACTTAGTGTTTGTATAAATAATTTATAATATTTTTCGTCCAAAAGATTGTAGGACAATATATAATAATTATCAAAAGTAAAATAGATTTAGATAGAAAATAAGCCTGAAATATTGAGATATCGCTAAACACTGTCCTAAAGTCAATATTCTACCCACCACGAAGGATTAATCAGAATGAATGACTCCAAGATCCAACCCAATATATTCACAAGTAACCCCTCGAAAATCGCGTTCAATTGTAAGCAATGATGAACTATTGTAAATAATATTGCCCAAGTAAAACAATAATATATATATTTATATATAATTTTTTCGTGATTAATATGGCGCCACTCACTTGGTATATGTAGGCACTAATGTTAGTTACAAACAGTACCAGAGAATGAATAGATACAAACATTCTAGGCACCTTTTCAATTTGAAAACATCAATACAAACATTCTAGGCACCTTTTCAATTTGAAAACATTAATTGTCATATACAAATAAATAAAATCTAAATAAATAAATAAATATATAAATAATAAAATAAATATAAACAAACAAAATATAAACAATTAAAACTTTATTTATTTTGGAACTTAAGTGTTGGGATGGAAAAGATTTGCATGAGACAGCACTTGGGTATAGACTACTTAGACAACATGTCACAAGGTACTTCTTTCCAAACATATGAGAGAAAGTGGAAAAATTCTTTTTTTTTAACACTATTTTCCCGTTAAAATATTCTCCTAAGAGCCCGTAATCTTTTCACGTGTAAAGAGAACATGATTCATGTTTTCTTTGGTGTACAAAATGGCAGCAGCTTCATTGTGTAAAGGATGTGTGCAAGTGTGCACCAAGCAACACCAAGAGTGTGTTGTGTGAACACACCAAACAAACATAAAACACAGTAGAATAAAAGTGTGAAAAACTGTGTTAAAAGAGCACTATTTACTCTGTGAGAGTTGTGAGTTGAGCGGCAAAATTATGTGAAAATTTTGTACCTCTCTTTGAGTGATTTTTATAATAAAATTTTAACTCATTTCTGGGTACGTATGCACAATTGGTCGAACCACATTAAAAATTGGTGTCGTTTATTTTTTATTGTCAGTATTTATTTTTGCATCCCCAACAAGTGGTATCAGAGCCAGGTTGACAATATGGCAAGTTATTGGAACTTGGGAATAAAAGACCAAGATTGCGAGTTATTGGAGCTCGGAGATAAAAACTAATATGGTGAGTTGATTGGATTTCGGGGATAAGAGATCTATTGAAATCCAAGGTGTTGGAGCTCTTAAGTGATGTGATACCAACAAGTGATTTTTTGGATATTGGAAGATGGTGAGAATAGTGACCAGGGGGGTTGTTACCTTTGTTACAAGATTCTGTAGAATCACCTAGTGTTGGTGATATTAAAGATTTCCCAACTGATCGATAACATGCATTCTCCTCATTTGGTGTGGAGGGGAAGAATTATTATTATAATGTCCTTACCTAAGTTAGGTGAATGACATAATTGAATGTCATGATTCACGTTATCTTTTTTGGCATGAATCACACCAAAATTGTTGTATAAAATGGGTGAGTTTTTGCCCTTGTAAGGTACACCAATCAAGCACCAGAAATCAGAGAGATAAATTTGTATATGGGAGAACATTATTTGATCTGTGAGAGTTGTGAGGTGAGTGAAAAAATTGTGTGAAATTTTTGTACCTATTTTTGAGTGATTTATAATTTATAATAAAATTTTAACTCCTCTCTGTGGACGTAGGCACAATTGGTTGAATCATGTTAAATTTGATATTGTTATTTTGGTTGTCTGATTTTTTGCATCCCGATAGGTTTACTAAAGCTAGAAATCAATTTAATCCAATTTTCCATTTCATATTCTTATCATCTCTTTGTTTTTCGCTTTTGGTCTTTATATTCATCGATGTTGTCAATAATCAACTCGGGCCAATGTTGAGTACTTGAATAGGGTGCTCCATTTGTGGACTAAATTGTTAAAATCGGACTAGCCACCATCAAATTTGTATGAATATAAAATAGCAAGGAGGAGCTGATAATTATCTAACATTTATTTTTTTTTTTTCTAAAAAGTAAATACTAATTCTTATCTAATCATTCATATTTGTTTGGTTGAATCTTTCAATTCCAAGTCATTTACTTCTCAGCTTGAAAGTTATTGTGCATTCAGATATGTACATTTTAAGCTGACTTTCTTTGTCGAAATAAGATAGTCAATAAAACTTTTAACAGACATAGATTTTTTTTTTTAATTTAATTTTGAAATAATTATTTTATTCAAAAAATGTAACTAAACAAATTTAAGGTAAAATTATATGTTCCCTTCTTAAGTTTATATTTCTTACCTTATTTGATACACTTTCGTCTACTGATAATTGACTCAATTTTTTGGATGTTGAAAAAATATTTATGACTCCCTATTTTGGGATATCATTTCAAAATTAGATGTATTACTATTATTACCCTCATATTTGTTAGTACCAAGTGTAAAACAAAATATAATATGTGCAAATCTGGTTATTTTTATTTAAATCAAATTTTTAGAAGTTACCTTTTGATTACTGTTATTTTGTGTGAGGATCATTCGCAACGGAATAGCTAAATCGTTCTTTTTATCTATTTTACAAAAACATTTTAAAATATCTGATCATAAGAGAGTCATGCATATGTAAAACATTGTAGCAATAATTGAAAAAAAAAATTCTCTCCTCCCTTTTTTTTCTTTTTTTTTCTTATCACGTGTTTGCACATATTATCACTTCCTTTTTTTTCCCGTAAAATCTCTATTTCTCTCTTCGTTCACCTTTAATTCTTCTCTTTTTTCCTTTTTCTCTAATGTATTTTACATATATGCAAAAGGAAATATCTAAACTAAAACCATGGACTTTTTTTAATGTATTATACATTTCCTGTTACATCAGTCTTTCTATTATTGTGTTTCTAAAAAACTTTCCAGGAATCCTATAACAGATTTCTCAATGAAAAAATTTACTATTCATATTTTATCTATTTAATTTTTTTTTTGTATTTTGTTATAATATATATAATTATTCTCATAAATTTTAATAGCTTAAAGAGTATTTCTAATAGAATACATATTTTAATCAAACAAATTGTAGAAATTTACTATATACTACCATACATGCGTTGATACATAGAATTTTTTTTTTTAAAATAAGCTTGACTTTATCTTTAATGCGTGTCAATTAGGAGAGAGCATTCGGGTAATTCGAAAAATACTCGACCTGAATTACTCCAACCCAAATTACAAAAAAAAAAATATATATAAAATTTTCGAACCCAAATTATCCGAAATTAATATTGAATTATCCGAACCCGAATTACCCAAATTATAAATAATAACCCCAAACCCAAATCTAAACTTAACCCGATTTAGGCTAAAACCTGAATTATCCTAACCGAATCCGAATTATATACATGAAACAACTCCATTTCTTATTATTTGGGTATTTCAGATAATTACCCGAATTACCCGCATCCCCGAATTAACCAAATTTAAAAAATAAAAAATAAAACTCAAATCCGAGCCAAACCTAAATTTCGAATAATTCGGATTGGATACCCAAATTTCGGATCGGATAACCGAATTTTTGCTCTCCCAGTGTGTCAATATTCTTGAATGTGTAGTAGTGCTATTTGGTTAGCATCTTTGTTCCACCTTTTAGTTATCAAAAATTGAAAACATGTCTGGTCAGTGATTTTAATTTTCAATTTTACAACACTGAGCGTTTTTTGTAGCACAAAATTTTAGAATCACATTTTTCTAGTTCTTCAAATTTTAATACCCCTCTGATTTTATCAAATAGATTATTATATATGCTTATATCAATCGCTTATCTATTAATATTTCTATTATTTTATTCAAATAAAATATCTCGAATAAACATCAATTCACAAATTTATTTTACTATATCAAACAATTTTTCACAAACAGAAAATTCATATATTAACAAATATTAAGCGCCAGCTTTTAAAAACTGACCTATTAGCCAAATGGAGATTATGTTGTCCTTTAGGCAAATACAAGAGGGGAGTGAATTATGTTAAAATATAATTTAATGACTATGAATAAAATAAGCTTTTAAAAACTTCACGCAAGAATATTAATAAAACAACCTTAGAACCGAAGATATCAGTAAAGACCTTGGGATCAACGCTCATCGGATCAATGGATGCACCAGTGACCACTCGACCTCCCCAACTCTACTCCTTCCTCAAGAAGTCAAACATTATCCCAACCTGATTCAGAGACCAAATAGAAAAATCCTGCTCAATAGGCATAACTATATCCTCTTCGGCAAACTCCACTCCGGTGTTACGGTAAAGCCGTATCAGATCCATTCCATAGGGAAGATTGTTTCGCTTTGGTTCGCTTTCCATAAAGCTAAGGATTACAGGAATAGTGTCGATTGGCAATTTGTATTTAAGCGCATAAATAAGAAATCCCGTTATATTCGATACGTTGTCTCCCCCGTTCTTTTGAGGATGAATGCTCCAAGTAATGAGTATTTGCATGAGATGACTAGTAATAGAAAATTTCACGTTCAGGATTTCTACCCTTAGTTTGAAAAGATCATGACCAACGTCATCTTGGGTAGCATCAAAAAGGATTTCCCAAGATATGACACCCTCACGATAAAACAGTTCGTTTTGATAATGATCTTTGATCCCTAGAATTTTTGCCCAATCTTTTGAACTATATTTCAAAACTTTTCCTTTAACACGAGATCGGATTCCCGTAAAACATGTGCCATTTTTATTTTTTGTGATAGTAAGATTTGCATTAAACTTTTTAACAATATTAGGATAAGTATTTGCGCACATTTTAGTAAAACCGCCACAATCCTATTATTTAAAAAGAGGAATCCAAATTAAGGTAGTTTTAAATTTTTCAAATTTTTTTTAATCAATCCAAGTACCTGGAATGACTTCGCAAAAATAGTATTCGTCTTGATAGCGTAATTCGTTTATTAGAGAGATAAAGTGGAAAGAGTCATAGTTACTGTCGTTATTGTCGTCATCACCATCGCCACTATTATTCCCAACTTCTTGATAGTCTTCATCCTTTTATTTATCAGACTCAAGCTCATCTTCCAAAAAATACTAAGGAGGATCTTTATATTCGATGCCCGAAGTAGGTTGAGGCTCGTCAGTTTCACTACTTATAAGCATGTGCTCAATTTGTGCAAGACGAGATCGTTGAGGTGTAGAGAGAGGTAGACCTGGGGTTTTGGTTTGAGTCATAATTGGGATCTATATAGAGAGACATATGTATAAGATTTAGAGAGATAGAAGAATGGAATGAGAGATTATGAAGATTTAATGCATATTTATATTGAAAATTATACGAATAACTGTGTAATTAAAATGCAATTAAATTTTTGATTCCTAAAATCGAGACATGTCCGTATGCGGACAAAACATTAACCATCTGCGGTCACTTGTCGTATACAGATAGCTTATCGACCGTATGCGGTCATACGATCGTGTGTGGACAGATTATCAACCATATGTTGTCATCTGTTTGTAGGTTGATGGTCAATATGCAGTCAATGGTTCAAAGTGTTTGAAATGTTCCAATCCTTTTGAACCTGTGAAATTATAATTAAGACAAAAACAATTTTTAAGAACTTAGTTTTGAAATAAAAATTCAATTTTTAATTTGAAATAAAGGCTTAATTTTTTTATGTTTTTTAAATAAAAAAATCTTAATTTTAGGGCTCAAGTTTCCAGTTTTTGACAAGGATTAGTATGAATGTGTAGTATGAATATCTAAAATTATATGTATCAGTTCATACAATATGCATTCCAATTGTTTGCGAATGAAACAAAATTGTTCCTCATTAAGGAGTTTTATAAAAATATCTGCCAATTGTTTGTCGGTTTGTATATATTTAAGAGAAATGTCCCCTTTTTTAGTATGATCACGTAGGAATGATGACGAATCTCAATGTGCTTATATCGCGAGTGTTGTATAGAATTTTTAGAAAGATTTATAGCACTCATGTTATCAAATAAAATAGGCAAATTATTCAATTCAACATCAAAATCAATCAATTGTTATTTCATGTAGAGAATTTGAGTGCAACAACTTCCGGCTGCTACATATTTTGCTTTAGCAATGGAAAATGCAATAGAATTTTATTTCTTGTTATTCCATGAATAAGTGAGTGTCCTAAAAATTGACATGTGCCACTAGTGCTTTTAC
This sequence comes from Embelia ribes, assembly GCA_001753735.1. Classification (NCBI taxonomy): domain Eukaryota; kingdom Viridiplantae; phylum Streptophyta; class Magnoliopsida; order Ericales; family Primulaceae; genus Embelia; species Embelia ribes. Next base: position 6,353 of record MKEJ01030022.1, read on the forward strand.
GATCTAATCGACATCCAGCAAAATCAATATCAAAATAACCAAGTCAAAACTAGTATGACAATGGTAGAATAAACCTAAGTTTATTGTGCCTGCAAAATATCTAAAGATGCATTTAGCAGCAGTGACATGCGATTTTTTCGGACATGCTTGGAAACAAGCACATAAGCAAACACTAAAAATTATATCCGGTCTACTAGCAGTTAAGTAAAGAAGGGATCCAATCATACCTCAATATATACGTTGATTTATATCCTTACCAGATTCATCTTTGTTAAATTTTGTTATTGGACTCATTGGTATTCTTATAGTTTTTGCATTTTGTAATTCGAACCTTTTGAGTAGATCTTTTGTGTACTTGACTTGACTCAGATAAATTCCTTCTTCAATTTGCTTTCTTTGTAACCTGAGAAAGTAATTTAGTTCGCTATCATACTTATCTCGAATTCACCTTGCATACACTTAGAAAAGTCCTTGCATATTTTCTCATTAGTAGCACCAAAAATAATATAATCTACATAAATTTGTACAAAAAACATGTCATGCTTATTTCTTTTAATGAAAAGTGTTGTATCAAGAGTTCCTCATTTAAAACGATTCTCCAAAAAATTTTACTAAGGTTTTCATACCAAGCTCTTAGAACTTGTTTTAGACCATAAAGAGCTTTACATAGTTTGTAAACATGATTAGGATGATCTAAATTTTCAAAACATGGAGACTATTTTCCATAGACTTCCTCCATTATATAATCATTTAGAAAAATAGCTTTCACATCCATTTAATATAGTTTAAAATTTTTAAAGGATGCAAATGCAAGTAACATTCTAATAGCTTTTAATCTAGCAACATGAGCAAAAGTCTCCTCGAAGTAAATACCTTTTTCTTGATTGTACCCTTGTGCAACCAATCGAGCTTTGTTTTATATGACTACTATAACAACACGAGGTTGTTATTATTTTTATATTGTATTTTATATTATTTTACTACTAGTTTATTATTATTTATTATTATTATTTCTAGATTTTTAAATTAGAATTTTATACCTGAACAGTGGGTTTATTATTTGACGCACTTTCTATTATTTCAGAGTATTGGTAGCTTATATATATAACGTATATATATATATATATATAGTTTTGGCGGTAGTGAAATAACTAGAGAGAGCATTCCACCTACAAAGAGCATTTCACCATTTTTCTTATATATATGGAAACAGAGAGAGGAAGAGAGTACATATTCTACTATTTTTTTAAGGTGAATATTTCATTCCTATTTTGTTCTAAACTGCTCAAATATGGAAATGAACTCTATGCATGCTATTTTAACAAGAAAAGGGATATTTTCAAAATGATTTCTATTTTTGGGCAAGTAATTCGGGAACCTTTTTCAAACTGGCAGAAGTTTATGTGATTTTCTATGGAATTTAGACAATATTTGGAGAAGATGGCAATTGGCCTCATATGTTTTCGATTTTTGTTGAATTAATTATGCATGTCTGATCATTTTTTAGAAATAAATTATTTTGGGGTATTTCCACGAGTTATTTTTAAATTATAAAAGTTTATACTTTTCATAGGTGGTGATATGAAGTTTAAATAAAATTGGTTTGCATGAGGATTCATTTTCTATTTTTGGGAGATTTATCTAAGTTTATTACTATTTGTGGAATTTATTGAGTTTGATATTAATTTGGTGATTTAATTTTTGAGAAAATATTTTTATAAATTCTCTGTTAACATGACATTTTATTTTGAGACATGCATGGATAAAATGCAACTTTTGGATTAATGGAGGATTTAATTGAAAATTTTGAGAGTTTTTAAATAAAAAAATAAATATATTTTCTGGAATTTCAATTTTGATTTTTCTGGAAAATTTTTTGGAAAATATATTTTAAAATATTTTTGAAAAACAATGTATGACTAGTGATAAATAAATATGAGTTTGGAGAGAAAATGGTAGTCGAGATCTCTATATGATTTGGGAGAGTGTATAATTTTATATACATATTTTTCCACATATATTTAGGTATTAATGTAGATAGGCGTTATAAGCATTTGAGTATCAGACGAGCTTCATTTCGAGGTACGAGTAAGATAATTTCATCTTATAACATTTTACGGTTTTATACCCAGTATTTTGGTAATATTTGGGGTGTGTGTGGGGTAGAGTAGAGTAAGCGTAATGTGTTTTATTATATTTAGATATATGATATTGTGGCAGTATGCGTACGTGTGTTTTGTAGCGTGGTGATTATCCGAATATCCGAGATGTGAGTATTGGGCCAAAGGCTGAGATGAGTGCAGTAGATCCCAGTTGAGGTAAAATGCTCATGGGCTGCATCGAGTATTATTGAGATTGAGACTGAGATTGAGATTGAGAATAAGAATGAGAATGAGAATGAGATTAAGACTGAGATTGAGCTGGGGCAAGCGGCCCTGAGGATTACAGGCTCGTTTACTTGTTCATTTATTACGCCTTACTTTATTGTGATATTCATGCTAGGTAGTACGTACTGCTAGCTAGACAAATGCCCCCTCTCCTAGCTACGGCTACGGCCGCTCACACTCTATAATGATTGTTTGAGATTTGAGATAGTGTTGTGTTTTTCACCAAATATATTGAGTATTCTATTGTTTGACATTTATAGCATGCTAGTATCTGACTTGTCTATTTTATCCGCATGTACACATGGACACTACAGATGACAGAGGACCGAGTGGCAGTTAGAGGAGTTACGGCAGCAGTGTCCATTTTGATCTGTATTAGCTTCTAACTAGCTTTGAGGTATTGCTGCATGCTTATCTATATTACATTTTTGTCAGACTTTATTATGTGGGACATGGATGATTGCACCTATTATGCAGATTATTAGCCTAGTTGTGATAGACTAGTATTGCTGGTCAATCTTCCTGATCATGTATATATTATATTGGGCTTTTTTGTTAAATGGTTATTGCTTTATAGTTTTACCGCATCATCGTATTCATATGTGGAATGTGTTATTTAGAGTTTAATACTGTCGGATCAGCTTACGAGTACGTGATGAGTTTATTAAAGCTGATTTGAGAGTGTTACAGTTTGGTATCAGAGTTAATTGGATTGCGGGAACCCTGGTAGCCTGACGGGGATGGGCTCATGCATATAGAATGTCGATTTGAAGGATTAGGAGGTGGATTAGTAAGCCAAGACAAGCATTATACATGTAGATATATTTAGTAGTTGAATGTGAGTATCTATTGAATGCTTGTATGATATGTTTTGTAATTTAATCCTCGGAAAAACAATTTCAAAGGTATAAAATGGGGTTTTAGTTACAAATCAACTATTTGTTGAGAATGATATTGATTACTAGGACTGTGGGGTGGCGAATAGGGACGCCTGTGACGAAATTCCTCGTTGCTGGAAAATTGACTAACTTTTCGATGAATTTCTAAATATTTTTCTCCAAAATGGGATTTTTGAACTTGGGAATTTATAGGAATTTTGCATACTACCGAGGATGTGGGTTACATTGATTGCAGGTTGTCACTATATATTGGATGAATGGATGCGTGGTTTATAACTAATATAAATGTTTGATTTTGTGTTGATGTATTCACAGAGATGTCACGCCGACCAGTAGAGTATACCGGACCTTAAGTATACCGATCCTGACCACCCAGAGAGTTTGGGGTCGCGTGAGGAGATATTTCGCGAGGATGTCCTGGGTGAGCCGGGTGATTATCGAGTTGATCCTGATGCTCCTATGTTAGGCGTGTGACTACCGCCAGTAGATGAGGGAGCTCCTATGGATTATAGTGGTTTCGACAGTGACGACAGGGTTGACCTGAGTAGAGAAGATCAGGATGATGAGTATTGGGTTTGATGATGCCTTATTGACTCATGTGCATCGTCCAGTTCAAAGTGCACAGAGAGCCAATGTGCCACTTGCAGCTCAAAAGACAGTACCGAAGTGGGCCTGACATATCGGTAAAGTTTTATTTGATATAAAAGTTATGGCTACTAGAAAGGTAGTTCGTCAGAGCTGAGCTGAGGATTGTATTGAGACACGTATTGTGCATACTATTCATAACCTGAATGAGCTACGAGCACTTTTGTTTCATAAACAGCCGAATGCCGAGGAGGCAGAGTGTTGGATCTCTGCATTTGAGCACCTATTTGAGGGGCTCAATGTGAAGGATGATAGAGTTTGGGTAGCTGCGGCTTCGCATTATCTATGAGATACAGCCATTGAATGGTGACGTGGATTTTATACTTTGCAGGGAGTGGTCCATTGACTTGGGATCAGTTCTGATATACATTTTATCATCAATTTATACCAGACATTCATCAGGAGAGACAATAAGAGCTATTTATGAGTAATGTACATGGGACACAATTAGTGCAGGAGTATGCTAGTACATTTACCAGTCTTTTCTGTTATGCACCCACGCTGGTTCAATAGGAGAGCTAGAGAGTTCATTGGTTTATTTGAGGTTTGAGGCCATCTATATTATCTCACTTGGTGGTACATGACTATAATCAATTTCAATAGGCCGGAGGAGACTCTCATGAGGCAGATGGAGAGTCCGAGGCGATGTCGGGATCGCCGAGGCCGTGGACCTAGTGATGGCACTGTACAAAGAGACCGACTAGAGTTATCGAGGGCTGGTGAAGAAAGGGGACTAGCTCAAGGTAAAGGTAAAAATTATCAGAGGTATAAGCAGAGTTAGGATACTAAGGGAGATTTTCGGGATCGAGGCTGGAAGCGAGGCCGTAACGAGTATGACCAAGGCTACTAGAGAAACAGAGGAGGTTGTGATGAATGACCATTGCAAATACGATGGAAGAAGGGGCAGTCTAGCCGAGACATAGATTTTCTAGGTGGATTAGAGCGCTATGTTTGCCTCGAGGAGGGGCATATCGCACATTTTTGCCCAGAGGGTCAATGTCGTACATGTCGTGGTTGGGGATATATATAGCATGATTGTACTTCGTAGGTGGTCCAGACAGAGGAAGTGTGCAGAGAGATGATAGACTTGTTCGACCACCAGCTACTGCGGCCAATGCAATGCCATTGGGGCCATGCCGAGATAGGGGATCTGGTCGAGCTATAACTTTTGGACAGAGAGCACAGGGCCAGACGACACGTGCTAGAGCATATGCATCCCAGGGGCTTCCGTAGGAGTTGAGGATTCTCCTGTCGTGCGAGGTATTCTTCTATTTCTACATGTTGGGCACGAGTATTATTTGATATTGGCGCTTCTTGTTCATTTATTTCACGTAATTTTGTTGAGCATTTGGGATCACAACCTATTCATAGTCATACTATATTATGTATTGAGACTCCACTATGAGTTCAAGATACACCTGTGTTGATTTGCAGGGGATGTGAGGTTCGTATCAATGATCACCTATTTACAGGAGATTTTATAGTATTGGACATGACTGAGTTTGATATGATTGTGGGGATGGATTGGTTGTCCTGTTACCGAATAATGATTAATTGTGAGTGGAGAAGAGTCACTTTAGCTTTTCTGACCAAATCTGAAGTACCAGACCATTTTGTGGGTGAGAGTTATGAGCCATCTTTCTACCAGGGACGTGAAATGAGCAGCCTAGGATGCTTATTAGCCAATGTGTCTGGCGAGATTGAGGATGTTTCCAGGCCAGAGTTGTTGTTAGTGGTATGTGAATTTTCAAATGTGCTTCCAGATGATTTGAACGGGCTTCCACTCGGAGAAAGGTAGAGTTTACCATTGATCTTGTGTCAGGGACTGAGTCAATATTGATTACACAATATCGGATGGCACCAGCAGAGCTGCGAGAGCTTTATATTTAGATTGAGGATCTGAAAGCGAAAAAGTTTATTCGTCCTAGTACATTACTATAGGGTGCACCCGCATTGTTTGTACATAAGAAGGATAGATCGTTGCATATGTGTATCGACAACAGACAACTGAATCGGTTCACCATCAAGAATGAGAACCCATTGCCTAGAATTGATAATTAATTTAATTAGTTGAGAGGATCCAGTTGCTATTCGAAGATTGATTTTGGATCGGGGTGCTATCAGGTGCTAGTATGGGAATTGGATGTGCCAAAGACGACATTTCGTATAAGATACGAACACTATGAGTTTTTGGTGATGCCATTTTGAGTGACGAATGCACTAGTTATGTTTATGGACGTGTTCTGATCGTATTTAGATCAATTCGTGATTATGTTCATTAATGATATCTTGGTGTACTCGGCTTCAAGAGATGAGCATATCGAACATTTACGGACTGTGTTACGGACACTTCGAGAGCATCACTTGTATGTGGAGTTCTTCAAGTGCGAGTTTTGGCTGATGTGAGTACGATTCTTGGGACATATGGTATCTGCAGAGGAAATCTCAGTGGATCCTATGAAGATAGAGACAGTGGAAGCCTGGGAGAGGCCGAAGAACATGATTGAGATCCGGAGTTTTCTAAGATACAAGACTTTTCACTCATAGAGGAGCCATTAACACGTTTGGCTCAGAAGGGAGTCAAATACAAGTGGACTGTGGAGTGCGAGAAGGCATTTTAGAGGTTGAAGCGATATTTGACGACTGCTCCAGTATTAGTTATACCTGAGCTATGTGTTGGATATACTGTGTATTATGATGCGTCTCGAGAGGGATTGTGATGTGTATTGATGTAGCTTGAATAGGTAGTTGTATATGCGTCGAGGCAGCTGTAGAATCACGAGAAGAACTACCCGAAGCATAATTTAGAGTTAGCCATAGTTGTGTTTGCATTGAAGATTTGGTGGCACTATTTATATGGTGAGAAATATGAGGTTTTTTTTGGACCATAAGAGTCTGAAATACATCTTCACACAATGAGATCTGAATATGAGACAACACCTTTAACTTGATTGCAGTATCATTTGAGAAAGGTGAATGTGGTTGCTGATGCCTTGAGTCGGAAGACTCGCGGTTCGCTAACTTATCTATAGTTTGAGGAATGGGATGTGTTATAGACTTTGAGCAAGTTTGAATTGGAGTTTGTCGAGTGGGAGGATCGAGCATGGTTGTGTATAGTTGAGACTTGTTTGAGTTTAGTTGAGCGTGTATTAGATGCACAGAGGGGTAGTGCATATACATAAAGATTTATCCAATGTGCTCAGAAGGGGAAGTCACCGGTATGGTCGTTGGGATCGAGAGATGAGCTGCATTACCGAGATTGATTATATGTGCCGAGAATCATTAGGGAGGATGAACTTCGAGAGGTGCATACTTTGAGATTTGTAGTACATCCGAGAGGGGATAAGATGTACAATATTTTGCGATGTCAGTTCTGGTGGCTAGGGATGCAACGTGATATAGCGACGTTCGTCACTATGTGTATAACGTGTCAGCAAGTGAAGGCTGAGCACCAGTAACCGGCGGGGATGTTACAGCTACTTGAGACACTACAGTGGAAGTGAGAGCATATCACGATGGACTTTATCGAAGGCTTACCTACCATACAGAAGAACAAGGACATGATCTAGGTGAGAGTTGACTGACTTATGAAGTCAGCACATTTTCTAGCTGTTAATCGGTGAGATAGGATTGAGCAATTGGCACAAGTATACATGGATAAGATTATATGATTACGTGGTGCTCTATTATTGATTGTAAGCCATCGGGACCCTTTATTCATTTCAAGATTCTGGGAGGGTCTTTAGACAACAATGGGGACCCGAATAGCCATAAGTATGACATACCATCCGCAGACTGATAGACAATTTGAGCGCACCATACAAACAGTTGAGGATATGTTGAGAGTGTGCGTATTGGATTTTGGTGGTAGTTGGGATGAGCATTTATCGTTGATTGAATTTGCATATAATAACAGCTACCATATGAGTATTGGGATGGCATCATATGAGGCATTATATAGACGACCGTGTCGATCGCCAGTGTATTGGTTTGACTGTGGGGAAGTGGCATTGATTGGGCCCGAGATTGTGCAGTAGAACACCAATAAGATCATACTAATTAAGCAGAGGTTAGAGACTACCAAGAGCCGGTAAAAGTTACGCGGATCATAGACGAAGACCACTTGAGTTTGAGGTTGGAGAATATGTATTTCTGAGAGTATCCGCAGAAGGGATAATTTCGATTCGGTAAGAAATGGAAGCTAGCCCTGAGATATATTAGCCCATTTGAGATACTTAAGCAAGTGGGAGAGGTAGCATATCGTTAGCGTTGCCGCCATAGTTGGCGAATGTGCATCCAACGTTCTGCATGTTCATGTTGCGAAAATATCATCTGAATCCCTCCCATGTTCTGAGTTTTCCTGAGGTGATGGTTGACGAAGATGTGTCGTATGAGGTATGACCAATGCGTATATTATTGCAACGCGAGAAAGTGTTGCGAGGAAGAGTAATTCCCATAGTGCGAGTATTGTGGAGTCGATATGGAATTGAAGAGGAAACCTGGGAAAGAGAAGCAGAAATGAGCGATCGCTATCCAGAGTTATTCACGACTGCGTTCGGTAAATTTTCTTAACTTGTAGTTAGCAATTTTGAGGACGAAAATTTTTATAGGAAATGATAGTATAACAACCCGGGGTTGTTATTATTTTTATATTGTATTTTATATTATT